>CASHTH010002487.1:0-108942 GCA_030341885.1 Geodia barretti | reverse complement strand
TCAGGCATCGGAGTATTTGACTTCCGTTACGGTAACTCTGTTTTGGGTTACAAGATTCAATAATTGGTTCTTCATGCGGTGTGGATTTTCCAGAATCCTCTCTTTTTTTGACCTATGAGTCGGATCGACGTGTCATCATACATTGGTGCAGATGCTAGCGGATCGGTCTCGCACTCGGCGTAATCGTATGTTGGCAGATGCTGGTGTTGAACTGCGAGCGGTTTAACGGCAGTAAAAGAGCGATGCGTTGGAGCTTAGTTTGCGGAGGGAGATAGGTATGTAGGAGTGGTGGCCAATATCACAGGTCTTAGCCCGTTTTTATAACGGAGATACGAGCTAAATGACCCACTTTTCTTTGAAGGGAATTGATGAATTGAGCGACAAGGAAACGAGAGATGAGTCTGCGATTGTTATCGATTGGGCATTGGATGCGTCGAATGGGAGGATCTCATCGAGAATGCGGCTGACCACTTCGACTTCGCAAAGATCGCGTCGGCATCTCCCGCTTTGTTGTCAAATGATGTACTAAAACGAGTTGAAAAATTATCGGGGAACACAGATTGAGCCATTTGCGGGAGGCATGTTTTTTCTCGAATACCAGATGTGTCCGGGAAGGCAGAATCTCTATTTCTGCGATCGTTCGGGGCAGCTGATCGTGGGTGGAGTGTATTCGATAAATTGTGGGGGCTTTTCGCTGATGTAAAGGAGATGATTCGCCAATCTGTCAATGCACGGTTTGCAGGTTATGGGGGAAGTTTGCAAAAAGGAGGGCTGGCAATGAATTCCTTTCCCTGACGGATGCGCAGGGCTGTCTCGATGCCGTTGTTTGATTTTTCAGTGCACTCGTACCCTAGGATTCTTTCTTGGTTGGTCAGTGAAAATGGTTGACACAGCGCAGTCTGTTGAGGTGCGTTGTGGAGCGATCGGAGTGGAGAAAGTCTGTTTTTGCTACCAGGTCCGTGGATTGCCGGGGGTGACTGCACATGATTTTCCCATCACATTGTCTGTCGTTCAAATGATCGGTCGATTTGGGTCCAGAGGTCAACCTTGGCAACGTTAGCACCGCTGTACCTCGTGTCGATTATAAGCTTATCGGCGAGGTTGGGGTTAATCTTGCGAAGTTAAGTTTGAAACGTGAAACATTAGTTCATTAGTAGTACTCAAGTTGCTATTATCAAATCTGCTCGGCTCCGACTTCGCCGAGATCCAAGACCCTGATAAGATAGGGATTCAAGCAACTTGGATAGCATATCCAAGCCATATTTTCATGTGTGAGTGGATTTGGCAATCCACTGCGAGCGGTGATTGAGTCAATTTAGGTGTAAGGGACAACGATCGTTGTTTCCTACGGTTTCTGTTGCATCGATTTCTAACATAGCAAACCAATGGGAGTGGACATCATTATGGTTTTATTCGGAGTTGATTATCGATATGAGGTTGTAGAAGGTTGGGTGGCATATACCTCAGTTTTGGTTTGCCTCTGGCTGTTGCTTTTGAATTCCAAGATCGTGTCTATGTGTTCAAAAACCAATCAAGAAACAAATCAATAAAAACAAATTGAACCCACAAACAACAAACACAAACCAACCTTACATCCCCCCTTCCCGCACCACTCCCCAGCCCGGGGACCCCAAAACCCCCCCTACCCCCCCCCAGCAATGCGGTCCCGCCACCCGTCGGGTCCCCCGCCCCGCCCCCCGCGCGCCCGGGCGGCCCCGCCTGAGGGGACGCCCCCGCTGATCGGTCCCCGCTGTCCCCCTCCGTTTTTTCCTATTAGCCGTCCCTAGGCTGCCGCGGCCGGACCAGACTCCCTTCCCCCGCCTAGGGCCGTGGACCCCCCAGCGCCCGACCCCCATCCCGAAACAATCAATTCAACGGACAGATAACTCACAAAGGTCAAGAAAAACAACGTTTTGCAGCAAAAGTGGCAAGTCAACAACAACAAAATCAATTTCATTCAAAAACTCAACAAATCAAGACCTTTTCACCATTTCTCAAAATTCGACTCTAACAATCAAAGTTAAAATACCTGGAACCGCGCAGTTCAAAATACGATAAGCCATCATGTCTACCCCCACAACCCCCGGTGCCCCATTTCCCAGTCCCGCCCGCCCACGACCTCCCCCGCAATCACCAACAATCACAAAATTCAATTAAATAACAAATCATTAAAAATTTTGTAAAGCATCAACTCAATTCAATGTCTTCATCAACACACAGCAAACTTCAAAAACGACGTCCATCCACAAAGGTACCCTCCCTCATCCTACCCTACGACCCGCTCGCTTCCCACCTAAGGGAGTGCCCGATTTTCCGCCTCCCCCTCCATGTATGTCCCCTTTTTTCCCCATGACCGCCCTCCCTCGCCTGCCTTCCCCCTGCAGATATAAACCCTTCCAGGTTCACTTGACCCCCCCCCTGAGGGAGGCCCGCTGCGCCCCTCCCCCACAACACCAAACACCAAAAAAAAAAATTATTTTCAATTCTTTAAAAACTTTCAAACACTTGCTTCCAGACGGGCAACACTTACGCTTGTAGTGGGTCACACATTTCCCACACTCCCCTTATCCAGGTCCCCCATGGTCCTGTTCATTCCCTCGCTGTGTCTGACCCCCTCCAGGTCCGCCCAGCCCTGCTCCCCGCCCCATCGATCTCTCGGCCAGTCCGCGCATCTCTTTTCCCCCTCCGTTCCGTTCTCGTTTTGAGCGAGATGGTCGGTTCATAGGTTCTTGGGGCGAAATCTCTTTCAAGCACCACACGGGATTTGGATAATTCCCGATGATGAAATCTACACCACGGACACGAAGATCACACCGTTTGGAAGTTTTCGCTCTTCCTGTGGAACTTGTTACAAACGTGGGAACTGTGGATGAACGGGTCCCCGGGGCAGCCATTTAATCAAACGACCCGTGCGGTCTTATCCCATCCTGTGAACTGTAATGCTCGGACGGTTATGGGGTGGCAATCGCGGGTTCATCGCATGACGCTTATGGCGAAGTTTCGTTTTTTGGGGCGCGTCCGGGGAGTGGGTCGGACCTAGCGAGTTTAACCTGCCGCTGATGTCACCGTGGAACAAATGATCGAGTCTATATCTTAGACCTGGAACCTTCGGGTGTCAGATTTTCGACTCTAATGGAGAATATCTGCGTGAGTGGGGGGACCTTCTCTCTCCCAATGATCTGTTCATAGCATTCGATCGGATTATGCCAACACATCGCAGAAGTTGGGCAGCGAGCGCATTACTAGTCATGCACGCTCGAACGGTGAGATCATCACACCCCGTGAACGAGAACGGTAACGAGCGGGCTGGACAGTTTCAGCAACTCGCCGCACGGTATAGATGGTCGCTCACGCGATGTCTATATCAGCGAGGTTATCAATGCGAGACAAACGTCCAGAGAAAAGTTTGTGCGGTCTAATTCACGGATCGAAGCGACGCACTCTTTGCGTCGCTTTGACCTCTCTCAAAACGAGCGAGTGTGCAGTACGATATTCAGTTATAAAGCCGTATATGGAATCGCAAATCCCACCCAAATTAAAGACTAATCTAGTGCTAAAGCTTGACAGGGGCGATGCCCTAATGTCAAATTCGGGTGGCCAGTGTTCGGTATAGTTGAGTATCTCAAAAAAGAAGCAAGGAAACGACGAGCATAAGGAGGTCCCGCAATCTGCCTATCACGACGCAAGCCTCCGCTCAAAGGTTTCTGTACCATGCTGTCTCCCGCGTCCACAACCCCATGATGCAGCCATGAAGGGTCAATTTGCATATGCTGACTCGATATGCGTAGCGTTGCGTCGTTCTTCCATCAATCATCCCACGTCATGATGTCTGGCACCTTTGACCAGCAATCCCTTGAGTAAACCCATCGAACCACATAGTCCCCAGTATCCCTTGGGCATTATTATCTTATCCAGTTCCTGCTGGATTTCCGCCTCTCCTCTCCCGAATTCTCGATTCGATAACGCGAGTGGTGTCATATACCGACAAGCTAGCACGTCCTCTACGCTGCAAGTTCAGCCTGTCTACCTGCGACACGCATCTCACGTGATGGATTGTCAGGCGCGGAGCGTAGCATACAAGCCGTGGCGAGGCACCCAAGCGGTGTGTCGCACCGGCTTGCGGTGACCTATCTTTGTCTCGACATCGCTGCGCATCTCATCCGGGCATCGCGCACACATCCCTTTACCAATCTGTGCCTTACCTGGAAGCCCGTCACAATACGATATCTCAATTCCAATCTTTCATCGGCAAGCATCCACGGTTGGCTTGTGATGTCAGTGCTTTGGAATCATCGTCCTGCTCCTTCCTGCTTCCATGCTTGTGTGGATTTCATCGCCTGTTCGAGTCGAGGAATCCGGTATTGATGACACGACTCGCTCTCCTGCACTCGCTGCGCGATGGCTTCTTTCAAGTTAATGTGGTTCGACGCTCCTCACAATCCATACTCCCCATCTTCAACGTAGTTCTTTCAAGTTCGAGCGCACGCTCACACCGCTTCAAACATGGTCGACTGTTGCTGCACCAGCAGCAGCAGCCATCTTCGTGGACCGTGGAGTTGGGTTTGACGATTAGATGCTGTCCTGCCCGGCTGTGGACATGTTCATTTTTCTTGAGGTCGTGTATAGCTGCCCGAGCGATGTGACCATGGTGCATCAAGAAAACTTCGGGATTTTCTGAGCGCCGCCCGTGGTAACCGCATCGGTGTACATGTGAATCCCACACTCCGAAGCAGCAGAAGACTCCGTCGCCGGAAGCGTTATGCGGTTGCTCCATCTGCGTCCTAAAGGTCCCTATCATCTGCATTTAGCCTACGGATCGTCCTGCTGCCCATCCTGTTCAAAGGTCGCTCCAGCGTTCCCTGCATGATGCCGTTCCAGTGGCGTAGACCTGCGTCTTGTCCTCAGCATCAACGGCGGCGACAGAGTCTTCGCAGGCTTGGATTGATTGTGGTATGGCAGATTCCAGCACCACGTCTTTACCTTACACCCTGTCGGGCTGGGTTTTTCTCAAACAGGATGATCGCGCGTCACTTTGATCTCAATGTGCAACCCATTATTCTGAGCAACGCGCACCGTTCACACCAGCTTTCTCATTAACACCCATCACATTGTACTGGAACAGCTAAACCTCACTTCGCTACCATCGTTGAGCCTTGCCAACCAATTGTTGGGTCCCGTTAACGTTCTTGAGTGAGAATTCCGTGACTTCGGAGACCTTTCCCCGTTCAGACATCGCGCTCATCTAGGATAACCTCCGCTGCGGCGATGACTGCGCGCGCACCGCGCACATGGATTAATAACCCGCACGCTCTTTCTCCTTCCCATCTTCATCCGAATGATGACATTTGTTCGTGTGCGCCGTACAATGCATCAATACAGACTCAGCGGCATTGCCGGCATTACGCGCATAACGGCATTATCCACCGCACCACGCAGTTGGGGACCTGAGATTTCCGCGATTTCTGGGTCTACATTCGTGTAGTCGCTTGGAACTCTCCACCTTCAGGAGAGGTCACCAATCTCTGCGAGAAATCCTCATATTCATTTGGCTCGCAGGCTCGTCGCCTTCCGTGACAATCCCATCGTACGTCATTCGTCGATCCGCGTTGCTGCAGTGCGTCCCGTTTATCCAGAAGTGTCCCGGTTTTTGGGTGCGAATCCGCAACACACTCTCCCTAGCGATGTCCACAAAGCAGTCCGCTTCCACACCTGTGCCGGATGCTAATCTCGTCTGTACCCAGACGAACAAGTCCCTCGTCAATTTTGAGTTGCCCAACTCATTCTTTTGCCATTCTGTTCATATGCACTCCACGTTTTAGGACTTCCAAAGAAAACAATTTTTGAATAGTTCTATATCTGATTCCTATTTTAACCCCGATCTGTCTCAGCGTGTCAGATGCTTACGTTCCACAGGGTGTTTTCGTCGCATATTTTTGCCAACTGCTGTAAACATGCAGCTCGCTCCAAAGTCTGAAGAATGGATTAAGACATATTGATAAACCTGATGAACACATCACGTGACGCGCCCTTTTTCTTTCGCTTTGACAGACGGACGATTGATGGTATAGAGTTTGCCTGATACTAATTCTCGATCGCTGTGTTACAGACCGCAGAGAAGGAACGGTTGGCACTTGCCCGTAGCTCGCCCTCGAACGAAGTGAAGAAAGTACAGCAAAAGGGGTTCCATCACAAAGCAATCTCTGTAACAGTGAGAGTTGACTTATGTCAGAAAAGCAATCGAAAAAACTTGGAGGCAACACACGACCGAGTGAACAACTCAAATAGGCATTCCCAAAGGATGCGTACAGGTACCACCATGACCTTTTCAAACAAGCGGGCTACACAATTACGATCAGTGGAAGGTCATACTATCCACACATTGATGACGACGAGATTGAAGCGATGCTGCTACGTCCACAGGAAATGGCACTCTACGTAGAACGCGGTGTCATTGATGTGGGGTTAGCAGGACGAGATTGGGTACGCGAATGCAACGTTGATGTGCTGGAAGTCGCTTCGCTGACCTACGGCAAGCTGACCACTCAGCCAGCGCGGTGGGTGCTAGCGGTCGCAGAAGACTCCACCATCCAGTCTGTCGCAGATCTCGAAGGAAAAGTCATTTTCAGTGAACTAGTTGAAGCAACAAAATCATACCTCAAGGATAATGGTGTCAATGCGACGGTCAAATTCTCACACGGCGCAACAGAGGTGAAGATTCCCCATCTCTGCGATGCAATTGTAGAGCTTACGGAGACTGGCAGCACTTTGCGTGCCAACCAGTTAAGAATTGTTGATGTCGTTATTGAATCGGTAACGATGTTGATCGCAAATAAGGAGAGTTGGACGGATGAATGGAAGCGGCACAAGGCGGAAAGTTTGTATATACTCCTTTCCGGAGCATTGGCGGCACAAAACAAAGTCGGGCTCAAAATGAACATTGCCCAAGAAAACTTGCAATCCTTGCTCGCCATTTTGCCAGCGATGAGAAATCCAACGATTTCCCAACTTAGCCAAGATGGATGGTATGCCGTCGAAACGATTGCCGATGAGCGTATTGTCCGAGACTTCATCCCGGAACTCAGGAGCGTAGGCGCAGAAGGGATTATTGAATACCCTTTGAGCAAAGTAATTCCGTGATGGGAGAACCGCAAAGCGTGAGTCAATGTTCCATGCTATCTCGGTATGATTTCTCCCACGCATTCTGCAGGAGATCAACCAAATGAAATTTCAAATCAATTTATGTTTTTTTCTTATTCTGATCTGGGTAATCACTAGTCTGGGGTGCGGCGAAGAGTCGTCTTCGCCTTCCGTCGAGGCTGGAGAAGAGTCTGATCAGACACTAGATCCGGGAGCGGAGGAAGATCCGCGATCTGGAATGGTATCAGGAATTATCATTGACGCCAAGACGGGAAACCCGATTCAGGGCGTAACCGTTAGCTTGTTAGATCAAAAGGTGGAGACTGGAGTAGATGGCAGATATGTTTTCACGGCGATCCGTTATTCGGATAACCACAATTTAACCGTCACGGGCATTGATCACCAACCCAAAATGAAGCCATTTAAACTTAGGACTGAAGAGGTACAATTAAATATCTCTCTCGACCCGAAATTTGGAGCGGTTTCAGGTGTTATTATCGATGGCACAACACGGAACCCGATTCAGGGCGCAACTGTCAAGCTATTAGATAAGACAATGACAACCGAAGCAACCGGCAAATACAATTTTATAGGGGTTCCTTATTCGGAGAACCTCAGCTTAATGGTTATAGCAAACGATTACCAGTCCAAAATAGAAAACTTTCAACTTAGGACTGACCGCGTTGGATTGAACATCTCACTTATGCCCTCGACGGATGCCGAAATGGAGATTAATCAGTTCTTGGAGCGCTTCTCAGCGCTAACTGAATCATTGGATATAAGTAAATTGGGTGCAATCCAAGAACTCTTTTCGGAATCGTACGTTGCAGCAGATGATCCCGTCACACTCCTTGGTTTAGCAACAGGCGTTATTCCCGCAAAATTCGATGAAGTGAGTCAAACGATTATCGTAGTGTTTGAAAAGTATGATGCGCTCCAATTTCAGTTTAATAAAATTTCAAGTGGATGTGACTAATGCACGGCAGGCGTCCGCACGATTTACCTTACACGTCATCAGCGAAGAGGGCCCACGCCCCAACAAAAGAGAGATTCTCGTTGATTGCCAAATAGATTTCCGCAAAGAGGGCTTGGTATGGAAAATAGTTTTCTGGCAACTTTTCAACGTAGAGTTCCTTCTATGATTTGATGGATTCAACCCTGATATTAGGCAAGATGTGAGTTCTCCGCTTGGACAGGGACACAAGGGCATTCGATCTTATGACGTTGGTAACTGTAAATTTTGCGCAGGGATATGACAAACGATTCCATCCAAAATCAGGTTGAGGCACTGCGGGAACAAATCTGCTACCATGAACGTAAGTATTTCATCGACAATCAGCCGGAGATTTCAGATCAGGAATATGATCGGTTGATGAAAGAGTTGGAACACCTTGAAGCGATGCATCCTGAGCTTGTTACACCTGATTCACCGACGCAGCGGGTTAGCGGTGAAACGACACTTGGCACTAGTGTCCCCCATCGTGCGCAGATGTTGAGCCTTGATAATACGTACAGTCCTGAAGAACTATACGATTTTGATCAGCGTGTGCGGAAGGCATTACCTGACCAGCCGGTTGCGTATGTGACAGAGTTAAAAATTGATGGCTTGGGGGTTGCCTTGCTCTACGAGGATGGTAGGTTGGTACGCGGTGCCACACGAGGGGATGGGGAATATGGGGAAGATGTAACGGCGAATCTACGCACCATCCGCACGATTCCGTTGAGACTGACCCCAATCCAGTCGATGCCAACCGTTTTGGAGGTCCGGGGCGAGGTATTTATTCCGAGGGATCGATTGGATGAGGTGAACCGACAGCGAGTTGCGGAGGATCAAGCACCTTTCGCAAATGCGCGGAATGCTGCGGCAGGTTCTGCGCGTTTGTTGGATTCCACCATCACAGCGTCACGTCCGTTGGATATTTTTATTTATACCCTCGGTTATGCGGAAGGCATCGAAATTGCGAAGCATACGGAAGCCCTTGCCCTGCTTGCGGACTAGGGTTCAAGATGAATCCTTATACCGAAGCGCATTCATCAATCGAAGAGGTCATTGCGTATTGCCATCAGTGGACTGCTGATCGAGAAACAATCTCTTACGATACCGATGGAATCGTTGTAAAAGTTGACTCACTCCAACAGCAGGGGGGGGGCACTCGGCACCACAGCGAAAAGTCCTCGTTGGGCGATTGCCTGTAAATTTCCCGCACGTCAGATAACAACACAGATTGAAGCAATCGAAGTACAGGTTGGGCGAACCGGTGTCTTGACGCCCGTTGCAATCCTGTCCTCCGTACAGTTGGCAGGTGCGACGATAACCCATGCCACCCTGCATAACGAGCAGGAACTCATCCGCAAGGATGTTCGCGTTGGGGATACGGTATTTCTCGAACGGTCGGGAGATGTTATTCCGAAAATTACGGCTGTATTGACAGATCAACGGAAGGGAACTGAAAAGGTCTTTCGTTTGCCAGATCATTGCCCGGTGTGTGAAACACCGGTGCAGCGGTCAGAAGATGAGGCAGCGATCCGTTGTGTGAATGTGGCTTGCTCTGCACAACTGAAACGGCGAATTGAACATTTTGCCTCGCGGAATGCACTAAACATTGACGGACTTGGACCCGCGATTGTTGAACAACTGGTTGAGGTTGGGCTGATTCATGATGTTGCGGATCTCTACGCCTTGAAGCAGGCGGATCTGGTCAGTCTTGAGCGGATGGGGGAGAAATCCGCGGAAAATCTCATAAACGCTATTGAATCGAGCCGCCGTATTCGGTAGCAAAGGTGCTGTTTGGACTGGGTATCCCCCACGTTGGCGCAAATGTCGCAGAACTGCTGATTGACCACTTCTCCTCAATTGATGCCCTTGCTGCCGCAAGCCTAGAAGATATTGAGGGCATCCACGGTATCGGTCCGCAAATTGCGGAAAGCCTCCTCCATTTCTTCTCACAGCCGAGGGTTCAAGAATTTCTGAAACGGCTGAAAGATGCAGGGCTTCAGTGGGCAGTCGAATCAAGCGAACACACAGAAACTTCCGCTAGTATCTTCGCCGGTAAAACCTTTGTTTAACAGGTTCGCTTCGACAATGATCACGTTCTGAAGTCATTGACAAAATTAGGGAGCGCGGTGGTAAGGTTAGTTCCAACGTTAGTCACAAAAACAGATACCTGAGAACGCTGAGAAGGGATCGCCGGGGCTAAGTATGACCGTGCCGTCAACTTGGCGTTCCTAGCCCTGAGCGAACAGGAGTTCACCCATAAAAAATTGTCAAATACAGACAGGGTCTCTTGTCATCTCAGGGCGACCGCGTAAGCAATTCGCAGCGTAGCGTAATATCTTTGACTGCTCCCAAGATCTGAAGGTGGGATTCTTATGATAGCTGGACAGTAGCGGTTGCTAGCGGTGCTATCTTCTTGATCCGATGATTCGGTGGCCACGGTGAGGTCTTAAAAGCAGAATCTAGCACAAGCGTTCTAACTCTCCGTGTGTCGCACGGCGAGGTTTTGAGAGGTAGTAGCAGCGTGAGGTCTCTGTCTGTCTTGGGTGCTGACCACAAGCACTGCCGAATGATACGTGCTATCGGAAAACAAGGATAGTCGCTGTCACTATACCCCACGCTGAACAGGCTTACTCGACGGGAAGAGATAAACCGAATGTGTTTGATCTAAGCGAGCTTTATGAGTTTTTAACATGGGATGTTGTCTTTCTGTTTTTCGATTCCTATGGTCGTAGGATGTGGAAGACATCGCACAGTGCCGGTGCGCGACATCTCCCACGTGAAAGACAAGACAATTATACCATTTTTTCACACAACACAAAACCAGCAAAAGTGACCGTTAGCCTCTAGTTAGCCCCAAACAGAATGCTGTGGGTCTCGCCTAAATGACTGTCATAATTATAGTGCTTTGCCGTCTCTTCGAGAGTAGTTGTGAAAATCGAATCAAACAACAGGTAAGTAACATAGCCAGGTCGCTGAAACTAGCATCAAAGCGAATGCATTTCTCGGTCGAAACAAAAATTTCTCCAGATATTTTCTTTCATCCATCTGCTGTTATGCTATACCGCCTCAATCAATACTTGACAAAACAGGATTGAGCTCTTTATAGAAAAGTCGGTTTTACAGAATCGCGCCTCGCACCTCACAGACATACCGGTCCACTTTAGAGGGTACAGTTGTCACAAAGGATAACGAGGTTAGAAGCTTGCAGATTGTGTTTGAATGCCTTGAATCCACTCAGGTTTAAGTATAAAGTGTGCTGTAGAAACCTCAGAATACCGACTTGTTCTGGAACAGGCGTGTGAGGTGAGGGCCGGTTGCCGGGTTGCTGCATGCTAATTGTTAGCTGTTAACGGAACTAATAGAAGGAGTAGGGAATGACGATGAAGGTATAAGGGAAGAAAGGTGCTTGAAAGTCATAGACAAGCTCAAGGAAAGTGTTGTCAAAAGGGGACAGCGACCAAAAAGGACACAACGGCCAAAGAGAAAACACTCGCTATCAAGAAAATGCGACGCGACATAGTAACGGGAATAGACGATGCGATTAGCTCACAGAACGACCAGACGATCCGTAGGCTGACGCCGATTATACCTCTACAACTGCGGACAAGACAAGATAAGATTGAACCCGATCACACGGTCTGCCTGTTTGTGCTAGTCGCTCTGTTTGTAGGAGTTACGCATCGTGGAATTCACACGGACCCGAAGCAAAGCACATAGACCTTAGATCGTCACATGCAGGCAGCGTGACCGGGCTGGCCGCCGGATCTGGAAAACACGCCGTACGTGTTCACAGAAGCAGTTCAGAGATTTTGCTTGAAAGATTTTGCTTGAAACACGATCTGCCTCGCAATCAGGTTGTTGCGCGATTGACAGTACGAGCGAAAAGCTGCTAGCGGAACTCAAAACACAACGCATGCGTCAACGAGGTTCCAAACATAAGATTATAAGGAAGCTATCCTCATAGCACAACAATTAGAAAGAATCAGGAGCAGGAATGATCTCCCGCACCCATGATTTCAACAATCACGCATTTGTGGCGCACGCGGATTTTGCGAGAGGTAGTCTTTTCGTTGAAGCGGGTGTGACCGCAGGCTGCGGCATGGTACAACAGGGATACACCACGGGCGGTTGATTCTCGTGAAACCATTGAGTTTATTCCACGTCTCAGGGAGATTGCGGACCGTGTCCCGATGAGGACGAAACCCGTGTGAAACTTGTAAAATTGCTGCGAATCTTTGGAAAAAGTCAGCTTGAGGCGCATTTATCCGAACTGGTGGATCAACGTGAGGTGGTGGAACGGCTGAAGCGCGATTTATATTGCTGCACGGATTCAAAGGTGTTGGATACTTGGCACGAATATGTACAATCACAATTCCCTATCGAGAAGTCGCTACATTGTTTGAGGGTAGTCTTGGCAGTTGCTAGAGGAAAAACTGCTGCGATAGTTCGAGAATTGGCGGCAAGTATTCAGCCAGATATGGAGGTACAAGAGGCAGCTCCGTTCTTGACAGAAATCGCACCCCTCATCGTAACCCAAGGCGGAACAATTAGCAAACGCGATTTCCTCGGCTCCGGTGTTGAGACGGAAACGCTCAACGAGGAGATTGATTTTCTTGTCCGCGCGGCAAAATACTTCCGATCTTTCCCAACTTTTACTAGCGATAATGAATTACTCATTTGCGTGACTCGCCTGTTGATACATGTCTATGACGAGGTTCAACGCGCCTACGCAAATCGAAAACGCCAAACGGGACAACTCGATTTCGATGATCTTCAGATCAAGGTCAGGGACCTATTACAGCAGGAATCAATCCGTGAACAACTCGCTAAAAGATACCCTTATATCATGGTTGATGAGTACCAAGATACGAACCAACTACAATACGAGATTCTTAAGTCCCTGCTCTCGGATTTCAAATCGGGCAATCTGTTCATCGTCGGCGATCAGAACCAAAGTATCTATAGGTTTCGCGGGGCAGATGTACGGGTATTTGATCAAACACGGAAGGAGATAACCGAATATCAATCCGCATTGACCGAAGACTTTACTTGGGAGGGGCAGATACTTGAGGCAAACGACTCAGAGAAGCGTGGCACCCTCCCTCTTCTTGAAAATTTCCGACTGTTACGAAACCTTGTAGGCTTCGTCAATCTGGTTTTTGAGTCACTCATGAAAGGGCGGAATGAGTTTGAAGTCAAGTATGAGCCGCTAATTCAGAGGAGAGCTACAGATCAGCCCGGTGATGTGGAACTGCTCATCAGTTCAAAGGAGGAGGCAGGGGGTGAATCAGCCCCCCCCGCTGATGAAAACGAACTGATTGTGGCACGCATCCAACACTTGGTTGGGACAAACGAAACGGTTTGGAAGGACGAAGGCGACGGTGAAAAACCCCAGCCGATCCGATACGGTGACATCACTATCCTCATTCGGAGCCGGACGCGCTTGCCGGAGATTGAATCTGCCTTGCTCGAAGCGGAGATTCCATACAAAATCACAGGGGGCATCGGATTTTATCAGCGCCAAGAGATTTACGACATCGGTAACTACCTGCAATCCTTAATCGGTTCCGACCAACGATGTGGCACTCGCAGGGATTCTCCGCGCGCCATTCTTCGGTGTGTCGGATGTAGAGTTGTATGAGATAGCACAACAATCTTCTAAAAAACTATTTTGGGAGAAAGTCCAAGATTATCGTCGCTCAAACAGATCAATCTTCAACTTCTCCAATAGGTTATGCAGTCCAGATACTGCGAAGTCATATTGAAATCTGTCACCGTATCCCGCCGAGCGAACTCATCCGGAAAATCGTCAACGACACTGGATGGTAGGGGTGCTTCCTGTCGGACAGAGTGGCGAGCAGCGGTGGGCAAATTACGAGAAGCTATTAGGGATTGCAAGAGATTTTGAAAGATTGGGATTCACAGATCGTCTCGACTTCTTGAAACGATTGAATCTACTAATTGAAGAGGAAGAACGCGAAGGGCAAGGCAACAACACAATTGACAGCGGACGCTGTCGAGATAATGACCATCCATGCAGCAAAAGGGCTTGAGTTTCCGGTCGTCATCCTTCCTAACCTGGATCGAAGGGCTACAAGGTATGACCAAGAACCGTTTATTGATGATCAGTTGGGGATCGGTTTTAAGCCCGCGAACCCGGAAAAAAATTATCAACAGAGCGATCCGGGGGCAACACAGTTGATGAGGGAACGCGCAAGAGACAAGAGAGAAGCAGAGGAGCAGCGTCTCTTTTACGTGGCAACAACCCGCGCTCGCGATCGCCTAATCCTATCGGGAACACTCACCGAGAAAGGAGAGGCGAGAGGTTGGTTCGGTTGGCTTTTCGATGTCCTAGGGCTTTCAGGGATGCCATCGGAGGGCAAACTTCTATATCCAACAACGATTCAACCTCTATCGGGAGAGGAAGATACGACAATCCCCTTCGATCTACCGATCCGAATCATTAAATCCCCCGATGAACTCGATTCTGCTGAAGGAGAGACGCCCACCCCGTCGCTGGCGGCCGACTTTCCAGCGTACCATATTGATCCGTTGGTCGCTTCATTTGTCGGCGAAACTGTCTCGGTGACGGAACTTATAACGTATGCTCACTGTTCGACGCGGTTTTATTTACAGCACCAGATTTCAGGTGCCATCATCGGAGGCCCAGTCCGAGGAGACCGCTGAGACAGTGCGTAAAGATGTTAATCACTTTTTGGACTCGAAAGTTGAGGAGATGGCGTTAAACGCAGATGAGGTTTATCGTGAACGGCACATCCACGCCGAGATTGATTCTCATATAGTCGAAGGAATTGCAGGTAGGCTTTTCAAGGATGTGCGGGGGTTATGGCGGGTTATCAACTACGAAACGGATAGAATTGATTGGGAAGGCATCGGTGATATAGCGGATTACTACCGGTCACAAATCGAACTATACGCTCTGCTTGTCCACCGGCTCTATCCTGAACAGCAAGTCATACCGGTGACAGTCTACTCCACAGATCTCGCCTCCTCGTATTCGGTGGAGGTAACGAGGGAAGAATTAATAGATATTGAGGGCGCGTGGCTAGAACGAATTAAGGCGATAGACGCAGCTTTGAGCTCCGACGCAAT
The DNA here is from genome assembly GCA_030341885.1 of Geodia barretti. Lineage (NCBI taxonomy): Eukaryota > Metazoa > Porifera > Demospongiae > Tetractinellida > Geodiidae > Geodia > Geodia barretti. The sequence goes on along the minus strand of CASHTH010002487.1, from coordinate 93,695 downwards.
CGAGGCGGGAAGGTTTGAAAAGAATTTAGAACATTGTCCATTGTGTCCCTATTTTATTGATGGGGAGTGCATGGTTTCAGATTGATCACAGTCAATTGTCTGAGTCCTTATTTGTTCTCCCCGTGCTGTGCTTGCTGAATTTTTTCCTTACTGAACTACATCTCCTTCAATTGGCTCAACTTCCACCTTGACGTTCTTGAGGTGCTCAACAACCCGTTCAAGCTCGTCGGGCTCACCCTTAATCTCCAAAACAACCCACCCACGGTCAGACGTGACATCGGCGCGTCGAATGCTCGTGATCACATTGTACTGTTGACCGATGTTGTGGATGATGGGCTCAGTGATCAGATCCGGCGGGAAAGTCAATCGAAGCCTTAAAAATGCCATATCTGCCGCTCCTTTCTGAATTAACGAATCCTATTACGCATCACGCTTCGCGCCTATCGGCACCTCTACAAAATCTGTATCATCCTCATTCCAAACGAAAGCCTTTGTGGTTTTAACCTCCCGGTTGTAGACGGAGACCACAACATAAGCTGCACCGGGATACACCGGTTCGTCCCAAGCCATTGCATCCGCTTTATCTTTTTCCGAAAAATAGGCATCGTGATTTGGGTGTGAATGATAAAATGCCTTGATCGGTCGATTTTTGGTTTCAGCTTCTTTATGCACACGGATTAAGTCGTTCGGGGCTATTAGATATGCGGTGCGTGCATCGCGGGGATACGTATCCGGATCTTCGGCATGTCGTTCATTTTGTATATTTTGGCATTCCCGGACGAATTCCCGGCCCCCGTCGCTCAAAATGATGCCACAGCACTCATCGGGAAATTCGACCTTTGCGTGCGCGCAGATTTGATCCAGCGTCTCGTTTTGTAATTCTAATACTTCAGTCTCTTTCATCATCTGATGAACCGCCTGCGATTGCAGGGATAATTGAGATTTCGTCGCCATCCTTAACTGTCGTTGCATTGCCATCTAAAAAGCGAATATCTTCGTCGTTGAGATAAATATTAACAAAACGACGAATATTACCGGATTCATCACAGATGCGTTCTTTGATTCCCGGATAATTTGCCTCAAGGTTTTCGAGGAGACTTTCAATTGTATCTCCCTCTGCTTCAACTTCCGGTTGACTTTGCGTGAGTCTTCTGAGAGGGGTTGGAATACGTACGGTAACAGCCATTGCAAAACTCCCTTCGTTGTAAGGTTAAATAAAACGAGTCCAAAAATTTTCGGTCTTAATTATGACGGTTTCTATATTTCCGAGGTAAAACTTGGATGCTTTGCGTTTTAGGTTCTATATTGCGTAGTGAATCCCGCACTCTTTCTTATTCTCTTCGTCCGATGATGGCGCGTTTTGCCAACGCCACCGTCCTGCTCTTTTTGGTTCACCGGGCAGGATTGGCGTTGTGCAGATGACGCATCCGAGTGATTCATAGTATTGCCCGTACTTCTGGGGTTCCATCAGTGGATTCACGGGGATATCGTGTTTGTGAATGTACTCCCAAATCCGTGCTTCGGGCCAATCCGCCAGCGGATTGACTTTCAGTATAGAACGCCCCTTGTGCTCGATGATTTCCGCTTTGGGGGTGCTTTGTCGATTACTGGATTGATCTCGTCGAAGCCCGGAAAACCAGACATCTAGTGTATCCAACAATCGTTGCATCGGCTCCACTTTCCTGATGTTACAACAATATTCCTGTTTCTGTTTGCTGTCGAAGAACAGGAACTCCCCGTGGTTTGCGACCATTCGATCTACGGCTTCCGGCTCCGGGGTAATCCTCTCAATGCGGATGTTATAATGCGCTTCGATGTGATCGAAGAATTCATAGGTTTCAGGGAACAGACGCAGCGTGTCAATTGTACAGGCTCTAAATGGCAGCTTATTTTCGTAAGCCATGTGGAGCAGAATCATTCCGGACAATTGTCCGCTCGTAACAATTGCAGCGCGTTCCTTAAAACGTTTAATGAGATTGAATAGGATCTCCTGCGGCTCTTCGAGTAGACGAACTTCGTAGCACAGTTCTTCATTTATCAGATCTTGATTTGTTAATTCATTCAAGGGATACCCGATCCTTCCTGTATACATGGAACATGACAAATGAGGGATAAGTGAATTGATGAGTCGAGGAACTTTTGAACTTTCAAGCTCATTTCCCTATTTTACTCAAAACCGGCTTCCGCACCGATTTCTGATTCAAAATACCGGGCGAGGCTAAAATAACGGTCTCCCCGTATCCGGCAAAATTGTGACAACAGTTTTATCCACCCCAAGCCCCCGCGCCACTTCTAATGCGGCATGGACATTTGCCCCTGACGACATCCCAACGAGCAACCCTTCGGCTTTTGAAATCCGCCGCATCATCTGATAAGCCTCTCCGTCAGAGACAGTCATCACCTGATCGATGACATTAACGTTTAACACCGCTGGAATTCTGCCTGCTCCAATGCCATCAATACGGGTTGGTCCCGGCTGACCACCGGACAAAACTGGCGAAATGCTCGGTTCTACTGCAACCACCTGAGTCTTTGATCGATGGATCTTGAGGACTTCTCCGACACCTGTTAGGGTTCCTCCCGTCCCGACACCGGCGACAAAAAAATCAATCTCACGATCAATGTCGTCCAGAATCTCACGCGCTGTTGTTTGCCGGTGAATTTCAGGGTTCACAGGATTTTCAAATTGATTGGGCATAAACTGTGTGGATTCCGTGCAGCGATTTCCTCAGCTTCCCAAAATTGCCCCACCCATCCCAGCGTCTCAGAAGTTAGATAATCTCTGCGCCAAAAGAGGCAAGCAGGGTATACTTTTCCCGGCTGACGTTCTCTGGGCATGGTCAAAGTAACACGGTATCTTTGCAATCGCGACAATCGAAAGCCCGATTCCTGTATTACCCGCTGTGGGTTCAACTATTGTGTAGCCCGGCTTGAGCAATCCCCGTTCTTCGGCATCGCTATCATGGCATAGCCAATCCGATCTTGATACTGCCGCCGGGGTTATACGATTCCAGCTCGCTAAGATTGTGCGTCGTCTGGACACGGGTAGGTAGTTAGGTGAACAGTGGGGTATTGCCGATGAGGCCCGATGAGGTTTTCAGCAATCTTCAGGTTTCTCTTCGCTAACAGTCAAAAAAGAACAGGATGGAAAGTGTGCTCCATAAACTTTGGGATTGGTAGTGCGTAGCCAAATTTAGAACAGCCTATAACGTTAGCACACTACATCTGGACTGGATGCGTCAAGTTTATTTCATCTTCCACCAATCTCAAAGACTCCGCTTCGACGGCTGTCTTTCTTCTTACGAACTTTGCGCGTAGGAGATTCGCGGAATTTCCAACGCTCAGCATAACATCTGGATTATCACACCGCTTAGTAAAGTGAACACAGACTGCCAGTATTTTGCCTGATAAGGTTCAGGGCCGTGTTGGTAACTCTGCAATAGCTCTTCACAGATTTCCTTGGCACTCCGACCTTGGTCAATCGCCTTTGGCATAAGAGTTCTGTCGCTCCATCATCAAACTGGATCTGCATCTGATGTTCACGTTGGAAATCTTCTTCGCTACCGGCGAACCCGCTCACGCATGACAATTGGGCGGTTGTAGTCGGCATCTTCCAGAATCCGCTGCAGCTCGCCTGCCGGATCCTCAACGACCGTTTCTGTTACAACGAACTCTCGGATACTAGAGGAAGGCATCTCAAATTTATATTCGCGCAGCGTTTTTTCACAGACCGTCATCAGCGCACGCGCTCCTGTTCCTTGGACGTATGCTTGTTCAGCAATTCGATGGAGTCCTGCATCGGAAAACGACACCTCAATCCCATACGCTCCGAACGCCCGTTCATACTGACGGACGATTGATCCCTCGGAGTGTTTCAGAATATAGTAGAGATCATCCGCAGAAAGGTTTTGGCATATAACATGGACGGGTAGGCGACCGATTAATTCGGGTTCAAATCCGAACTCAATGAAATCTTGCGGCGTAACAAACTGAAAAGGATTTTCTAACTCCGTTTGACTTTTCACTGTTGCGTTAAAGCCAATATTACTCTGATTCATGCGTTTGTTGACGATTTCTTTCAACCCGTTGAATGCCCCGCTAATAATGAACAGGATATGGCGCGTGTTGATGATGCGCTTTCCAACCTTGCCTTTCTGTTGGAACTCCATCATGGCTTGCATCTGAGAAGCTGCATCGTAACCAGCACGGAGATCGACCTCTGTTTCCTCCATCAGTTTGAGGAGACCAATCTGTACTCCGCGTCCGCTGACATCACGCCCGATGATGTTCGGTGGAGTCGCAATTTTATCCACTTCGTCAAGGTAAATAATACCGTATTGTGCTAACTCAATATCGTCGTCTGCCTGTGTTAATAGGTCTCGAATCATGTCATCGACATTTGCACCGACGTAACCGGTTTCGCTAAACCGAGTTGCATCTGCTTTGACGAACGGCACACCGATCAACTTGGCAATATAGCGAATTAGGTAGGTTTTACCAACGCCTGTCGGTCCGAGCATAACGACATTCTGTTTTGAGTAATCGGTGTCAGCAACTTTCGGATTTTCGTGGACTTCGCGTACATGATTGTAGTGATCGCACACAGCGATTGCCAACGCTTTCTTCGCATCGTCCTGTTTGATGACATAACGGTCAAGATATTGCTTAACCTCTTTTGGTTTGAGGTCAAATTTCAGATCGAATGTCTTTTTTTCAGGGGCGGAGGTGCTTGTATCGTCAGTTGTAGTTGTATCTGGCTTTGCCTGCGACATTGTAAAGTTGACAGTACCCCCGTATTTCCGTTTAACGAAATCCTCAAATTCTTTCTGAATTTCCTCAATGGTCGGTATTTTTTTGTTCATTCTTTGGTAGGACATATTTCACCTCTGAATTTAATTTTACGATGCTCCTATGACACGCAACCAACTTGCCAATTTCATTGAACGTTGACGTAAAGGAATGGTGGCATCGTCAAAGCAACAACATCATCTTCGCCGGAGATCTCCTTCGCTACTCCCAATGCGCCCTCTAAATCTTTTGCCCAATCTACGCCTAACTTCTTGGCAACGCGGTCATCTTTGGGACCAACCAAAATGACTTTGGACAGATACTTCAGCGCATAGGTTGCCCAATACCAGACGGTGAATGGATGAAATCCGTGATACGCAAACTTGTTGCGGTAACAATCTATGAAATAAGGATCGTAGGCGTATTGCTCTTGAAATTGATTTTGCATTTCAAAAGGCTCAGTAGTTTCGGCGAGGACTTCTTCAAAGAACTTCTTGTAGGGGACGTGGTATTCTTCATGGAAGACTTCAAAGGTTGGATTCAAGATAATTACGACGCCACCCTTCTTAATCAGCGGTTGTGTATAAAACCAGTTGAAAACGTACCCCAATACGTCGCTGACAACCAAAACGGGATTAATCCGGGCACCGATAGCATACGGGCTCATATCGGGCAACCCAAAGACCAAAGTGCTAAACTGTTTCGGAACGTCTATCATCAACTGATTTTTCATCGCATCAAGGGTTTCGGAATGAACGGCATCAATGGCACCGGCGTTGATCTCAATCGGTTCATAATCAGTTCGGATGCCTTTGAAGATTTTGTATCGTAACGCTTCCGGCAGCAGCGACAGTGCAGGCGGCGTCAATGTTTTTAGCATTTTTTCAAAGCCGTTGCATTGAGCATTTGGCTTACCCAACTGGCGAAAACCTGTGGGATAGATTTGGTTATTCATGGCGGCTTCGATAACCATGATTTTACTATGATTCTGAATAACTCGGCTCATCCGCTCGATGCAATCGTGCATGTTTGACCCCCCAGGTTGCATAACATGCGGACTCTCCGCAGTCATGTGTGGGGAGTGGTGTGGGGCGATTGAGTTATATGTCCCCATCCCAACAGCGACCGACTTGTGTCCACCGTTGAGGGGGATTTGGATAGTGTCAACATAGATCACTAGATCACTTTCCACGACAGCACGTTCGACCTCAACGATTTCGTCTTTGCCCGTCTTGCCTAAATCGACGATACTATCACGATCTTCCGCATCAAAGTTTCTCAACTGATATGGATAAAACTCGTTCATAATTTTGCGGCCTAACATGTATGCCAACTCGTGTGTCTTCATTTTGCGATGAAGTCCGCCAGCACAAATTAGCTGTATATTCTTCTTCTCAACCCCGTAGGAGTAGAGCATAGGCAGCAATGCTTCGAGGATAACCTGACGCATATCAGGCTTTTTTGTCATTGGAAAGGGCTGACAGTTATTATCGAAAGCGATCAGGACCTTACTGTTTCCGTTGACAAGTTCCTTCAGGGGAGGCATCCCCAGCGGATTTTCCACAGCCTTTTTGAGATGCTCTGGAATTTCGGAGCGTCTCACCCCCGGTTTTGCCGGTTGTGGATAGTAGATTTCCGAGTTATCGGGCAATTTTGCGTTAATCAGATGATTGCCAGAGTAGGTCAAATATTTCATAGGCAGTTTTCCTTTGTGTACTGTGACTACTTAATTTCTAATGGAGGTATATTTTCGATCAATTTGGGGTTGACTTTAACAAAATTATATAGTATTATATCGTATACAACGGAATTATATCCGTTATACGACGTAATTCTGAAAATCTGAAAGAGATACAGAGAAAATGTCCAAGTATGCCGAAAATGTGATGCTGATTATGCGCGTGATGCGACATGCACAGGCTGCGGTGAAGTCGCGCTTTGTGCAGCAGATTGTACCGAAGAAACTCACGATTGTGCAGTTTAACGCTTTACTGCACCTTCATTGGTATGGTGGCGAATCCGGTATGACCATCAGCGAACTGGGAGAACATCTCGGGCTCGCTCACAGCACCGTCTCTGGTCTCGTAGACCGCCTAGAGCGCGATGGGTGGACTATTCGTCGTAAATGCGATACAGATCGTCGGCAGAATCGTATACAGTTGACAGAAAAATCACAGCAGCTTTTTCAGGACAGGTCAGAGAGCGCGACTGATTTCTGGCATCAGACAATTGGACAGTTGACTTCTGAAGAACAGGAGTACCTGATCCAAAGTTTGACGCGCTTGAAACAGGTGATGGAAAAGCCTGTTTGGCCAAGCTATGATCAGCTTCACCCTCGCGATCCTGGGCATGTGAAAAAACGTCTGGAAGCCGAGTTGGACGAATTGGCACATGCAAAGTTGACTTCAATTGGTACGCGGTTTATCTTAGCACAGATGGCGGAACAGCAAAATCAACATGAACTCGCGGCCTACCTAAAGCAGGTGGCGTCGGAAGAGATTCGCCACGCCAATCGAATCTTGGACTGCTTGGACATGAACAAAGCCTCAAGGCAGCGCTGTCTGATTTGATTCGCCAAGATCGGGTCGTACTTGAAGAAGTACTAGATCTCGCGGATACCGCACAGACTGCGAATCACAAAGAAAGTTTAGAACTGTTGCAGCAAATCGTTCAAGATAATAAGAGATATAAACGTTGGTTTTCTAATATGTTCAAACAGATAGATTAATCCGGTATTTTACTGTCCCTTCAGTCTATTGATTATCAAAACTTAGTCATCAGTTAGTTATTCAGGATTGATGACTAAATACGCCGAATTTGTCACAATCCCCGAAGGGAAACGTGTCGACCACGGCATTTTTGGTGAAAGGCAAAATGCAAGAAAAAGATTACGAAAAAATATTACCACGATGTGTACAAGCATCTCCTGATGACGCCAAGTTGATTGAACAGTTTCAACAGGGCGATAAATCGGTTTTCGATAAATTGGTGGTACGCTACCATGACCGTACCTACCGACTCGCGCAACGTTTTGTCCCGAATTCCGAAGATGCCCTCGATATTACTCAAGATGCTTTTATCAGAGCCTATCAGGGACTCCCAGATTTCAAGAGAAAGTCTCAGTTTTACAGCTGGCTTTATCGCATAACTGTCAATCTTTGCATCGATTTCTTGCGTAAGAACGCGCGGCGCGAAACGGTGAGCTATGCGTTGGAATCTGATGACCTCCCGATGATGAATATCGCAGATGTCAATCTGAGACCTCCGACACAAGCAGTTGAGGACAAAGAGCTATTGACTTATCTCCGGCGGGCAATTATGCAGTTAGCTCCCAAACAGCGCGAGATTTTCATCCTTCGCCACTGGGAGGGCCTTTCGCTCAAAGAGATTGCCAATACATTGGGACGTTCAAGCGGTACGGTGAAGGCACATCTCTTCCATGCACACCGGAACTTGAGAAAGCTGCTTCGCCACTATCTTCAGGCATAATTCATTCAATGGTGGCTGAAATATCAAAATTGAGCGGTAAGAGTCGCTTGTCACCCGCTATCTGTTGAACGCCAGCTGCTCTCTGACTTAATCCATGCCCTGCATCAGACTCAAACACTTCTCTGTCGCGCTCGATTCCTTACCTGTATTATCCTTCTCTTTATGCTATCCTGCCTCTGGAGTGATAAACCTCACTCCGTCAGAATTCCCACTCCGTCTTAACGGCTTCTAAGCACCCTTGACACAACCCCAACATCATTAAAGCGTGTATCTGGATTGTATTTGTTACGTCTGTATCCAGCAACCGCAATCGTTCTGGCGGATTGCGTTTTTAAGTTGGCAAATTACCCCTTTTTTCCTTGATGTAACAATACCGCGACAAATGCCCTCACTGACGTCGATTTATCGGGCACCAATTGAGCAGTTTGGGGGTCGTTCAGTATATATTGGGTTTGGAATTTGCAGGGATGATGCAAGCATATCAGAAAGGAGGCTATGTGTCAAGATGAAAAATCTGTTTTATCCCTTAAACCTCACGCACAATTTTTCAGTTGACCACATTTTCGGAGTGATGTATCATATCCAACGCACTTAATGTTGCAGACTAACAGGAGGCGCCAAAGATGGCAAAAGCTGACATTGGGCTCATTGGATTAGCCGTGATGGGCGAAAATTTGGCTCTCAATATTGAGAGCCAAGGGTTTCGGATCTCGGTATTCAATCGTACGGTCTCAAAGGTGGATGATTTCATCGCAGGAGGGGCAAAAGGTAAGAATATTGTTGGCACACATTCAATCAAAGAGTTCATTGGTTCACTGAGTGCACCGAGGAAAATAATCCTAATGGTGCAGGCTGGCACTGCGGTTGACGCATGTATCAACGAATTGACACCACATCTCTCAGAAGGCGATCTGATCATTGATGGCGGAAACTCGAATTTCCAAGATACCATCCGCCGTAACACTGACCTCGCAGCGAAGGGGATACGGTTTATCGGAACCGGGATATCGGGCGGCGAGGAAGGTGCTCGATATGGTCCTGCGATGATGCCCGGTGGCGATCCTGAAGCTTACGCGCTTGTCGAACCAATCTTCACAAAGATTGCGGCCCAAGTCGATGGTACTCCGTGCGTGTCTCACATCGGTCCCGATGGCGCTGGACACTATGTGAAAATGGTACATAACGGTATCGAATACGGCGACATGCAAATCATCTGTGAGGCGTACGCCCTAATGAAACACGTCCTCGGCATGAATGCTGAAGAAATGCACCAGACTTTCAAAAAATGGAATGAAGGCGAGTTGGATTCATATCTAATTGAGATTACAGCCGACATCTTTACGCAGACAGACAAATCGGGTGTCCCCCTTGTGGAAGTTATCCTTGATGCTGCAGGGCAAAAAGGCACGGGAAAATGGACAAGTATCTCTGCCCTAGATACCGGCATCGCCGCTCCTACCATCGCTGAAGCGGTCTTCGCACGGTGTATCTCGGCGGTGAAGGAGGAACGGGTCAAAGCCTCGAAAATTATCCGTGGTCCCAGTGGTAAATATGAAGGTGACAAATCAGAGTTGCTAGCGGCTATCCATGATGCCATGTATGCTTCCAAGATTTGCTCCTACGCCCAAGGGTTTGCGTTGATGCGCGAAGCAAGCAGCGAGTATAATTGGGATCTCGATTTGGGGACAATCGCTCTTGGCTGGCGCGGTGGTTGTATTATTCGCGCCCGTTTTCTGCATCGAATCGCCGATGCCTATGAGAACGACCCCAACTTGCCAAATCTGTTACTTGATCCCTATTTCCTTGAGGTTATTGAAAGAACTCAGGACAATTGGCGGCATGTGGCTGCAATCGCTATGCAGCTCGGTATTCCGATACCGGCGTGTAGCTCGGCACTGGCTTACTTCGATAGCTACCGCAGTGCTCGTGTATCTGCCAACCTCATCCAAGCACAACGGGATTACTTTGGCGCACACACCTACAACCGGATTGATGCCGATGGCAAGACAGTTGTGGGGGCGGATGGGCAGCCGACTGTTTTCCACACGGAGTGGATGGTGGAAGGTAGGCCAGAAGTCGTTGTTGATTAAAGTGCGATTCACGGATTCATGAGCGCAATGAAGCAATAAACCTATGAACGCTTGAACTCATGCCTATCTGATAGTCCGAATTGAAAGGAGAGAATTGAATGGATCAAGATGCAGCGGCAGCGTTAAAAAACTTCCAGCCGAAACATGACTATTTTGTCGGAATTGATTCGGATGGTTGTGCGTTCAATTCGATGGAAGTCAAGCACAACGACTGCTTCAGCGTCAACCTGATTAAGTACTTTGGGCTTCCCGCTGTTTCGCGGCAAGTCCATCAAGCGTGGGATTTTGTGAATCTTTATTCCACAACGCGCGGCTGCAATCGTTTCAAAGCGATCCTCCTTGTCTGTGACCTTCTTCGGGAGATGCCGAAAGTTCAAAAGGCTGGTGTTTCGGTCCCCGATTTTCCGTATCTTAGGGAATGGTCAGAAACGGAAACCAAACTCGGTAATCCCACGCTTGAGGCAGTGATTGAGAATACAACAGGAGCGCAGCGGGAGGAGTTGAGCCAAGTGTTTAAGTGGAGCCTTGCTGTGAACGAGACTATTGCTGAGATTGTCCACAATCTGCCGCCTTTCTCCGGCGTCCGTGAGACGCTGCAAAGCCTACAGGACCGCGCTGATGCGATTGTGGTTTCAGCGACCCCCAACGAGGCACTCAGACGGGAATGGACTGAACACAACATCGACCAATATGTCGCGGTGATTGCAGGACAGGAGATGGGATCCAAAACGGAGCATCTCACGTTGACAGCAAAAGGGAAGTATCCATCGGATCATATCCTAATGATTGGCGACGCTCCCGGCGATTTGAAAGCCGCTCGGGACGTCGGTGCGCTGTTTTTCCCGTCAATCCTGGATACGAGGAGGAATCGTGGGAACGTCTCGTGGATGTGGGAATGGATAAGTTCTTCAACAACGAGTATGCCGGAGCGTATGAAACCGAGCTAATTGAGGAGTTTGAAGCGTTGTTGCCTGAAGTGCCACCATGGAAATGAAGTATCTATGATATGCGACGCAAAGGTAATTTCGGAAAATAGGAATTTTTCCTTTTCTTCGTTTTTCTATTTCTTAATTTTTTGAATGGAGACAATATATGAAAATTTTGGTACAAAGACCAAATTCAGATGAAGAATTGAATCAAATCATCCGGGATGCTGCGGGTGAGGAAGATACCGTCGTATTTGCAAATTCAGAGGAAGAGTATGTCAGGGAAGCTGCGGACGCAGAAATCCTTTTTGGTGGATGTAGTGAGGAACTGTTCAAACAGATGTCGAATCTGAAATGGATTCAGTCCTCTAGCGCAGGGATGGACAGTACGCTGTATCCTGCCCTCGTAAATAGTGATGTTATTTTGACAAATGCTGCGGGGTTGTATGGCTCTCACGTCGCGGATCAAGGTTTCGCCCTGCTGCTTGCTATCGCAAGGGGTATAGACCAATTCACCCGTAATCGGGATCAGCGTAAATGGAGCGGTGGGAGACCCATGATCGAGATTGGCGGCTTCACGATTGGTATCGTTGGCATGGGCGGGATTGGTCAACACATGGCAAGGCGCGCCAAAGGCTTTGAGATGTACGTTATCTCTGTTGATGCCTACCGCACAGATAAGCCGGATGTGGTTGATGAACTGATGCCAATTGATCAACTACCTGACCTCATGAGTCGCGCAGATGTGGTGATGATTGCATGTCCGCTCACAGATGAGACGCGGGGCTTAATCAATGCTGAAAATCTCGCATTAATGAAGCCGACTGCCTATTTCATCAATGTTGCTCGCGGCCCAATTGTTGACGAACCAGCCCTCATTGAAACTCTGAAACAGAGAAAAATTGCTGCCGCAGGGTTGGATGTCACCGAAATTGAACCGCTCCCGCAGGATAGCCCTTTGTGGGATATGGACAACGTGATCCTCACGCCGCACGCTGCTGGGGGTTCACAGCATCGCCCACGCCGTACTATCGAATTTTTCTGCGATAATATCCGGCGATATAAAGCGGGCGAGCCACTACAGAATGTGGTTAGAAAAACGCTTGGATTTTAGGGAAGATAAAGGGACTGGGATAGACAGTCCCTTTTTTGTTGCTGCAAAGCAAGGATTCAACAACACAAGAATAGCATATTTTGGGGTGGTGTTTCATGGCATTGACATCAGCACAATGTGCATTTTTCAACTTGTTCGGGTATCTCTATCTTCCCAATCTATTAACGGAAGAGGTTGATTGGATGACTGAGGAGCATCGAGCAGTCTTTGAGAAGAAGGGTATGGTGCATGATGGGACAAAGCGCTCTCAGATCGTTCCTTTTATTGACCAAAGCGAGCGTCTTTGCACCCTTCTGGACCATCCGAAGGTGCTTGAGGTGATTGGGTCGCTGTTAGGCGAGGACTTCAACTACGTGGGTGGAGATGGGAATTATTACAGTGGGGATACCGGCTGGCACTCCGATGGCGCGCACAAGGTTGGGCTGTATGCCAAGTTTCATCTCTATCTTGATCCGCTCACACGCGATACGGGGTGTATCCGCGTGATACCGGGAAGCCATTTGTTTGGGGAATGGCGAGCGCGCATTGAGCAGGTGCGTCGTTCAAACGAAGCATTGGAGGTTAATGGGAGTGATGTTCCGTGTGTCGCCGTTGAAACTGAACCGGGGGATGTTGTGGTTTTTAACCACAATATTTACCACGCCTCCTTCGGTGGAGGACGTAGTCGTCGCCACTTTGACCTCAATGTGGCGAGTAGAGCAAAGACAGACACCGAGATCGCCGAACTCGACAGTTATCTCCACCGGGATGGCAAGCCACGGTATTATCCGAGGTCGCAAAGCGTTCATTCAGAGGTTATGCGACAGACTGCTTCGCCTGAGCGAATGTATCATCTGGAACAGGTCATCGAACGCGAAAGATATCTCTCGAAAGCGTAATAGGCATAGCAGCCGAAATATTGAAACTATTTAATATAGGGGAGACAATAGTGAGATTCATTTTAGCTTTGATAACACTCATATACGTCAGCTTTACTCTATGTTTGTCCGGTTGTGGCGAGGATGATGAGGTTCAAGATGAAATAGCAGCGATAATCCCAATCAACTTCTCAAACTTGAAAGAAGCAGGGGAATACGCGGTACGAATTACAATTACCGGACCCAATGTAGCAACAATAACAACAGAGCAAAATCTGTCTATCAAGCCGACCAGCCAGCCAGTTGAAGAGATAGCTCTCAGTGAAGTCCATTTTGGAGCGAATCAGGTGGTAACAATCGAAGTCTTAAAGGGTGGAACAGTTTTGTATCAAGGAGAAGCTGAGGCTGGCTTTATTCGTAACTCTTCAAACAGAACAATAGAGATTACGGTAAATCCACTTGGACATGAACTTATCGCGGTAATTGAGGTTGTTGCTGAGGATGTAGGCGATCTTTTAGGCGGACAAATAACCGTTAACGCCAATCAATCCAGCGACACACATTATGAGATCTCCGAAGTAGAAGTGGGATTGGGGAGACGGACAGCAGACAAAATTCGGCGAGGAACTCACGGCATCACACACCTACGAGCGTGTTGGAGAGTACACCATTATCCTAACGGTACGCAATGATGCTCCTAACCCCATCACAGTGGAACAAGAAAAAACGATAAGCGTCACTGCCGAGCTAGAGATTGTGTCCAAAAGCGATGGCACAACAATGATGCTGATCCCCACCGGCACGTTTGAGATGGGGGATTCTTTTGGGGAAGGGTTACCTCACGAACTACCGGTTCACACGGTCTCTGTCAATGCCTTCTACATGGATGTAACTGAAGTGACTAATGCTGTGTACAAACAGTTCCTCGACGCCACGGGACACAAGGCACCGGACTTTTGGGAGGACCCGACCTTTAACGCACTCGACCAACCTGTTGTGGGTGACGTGGCTTGATGCTGCCGCATACGCTCAATGGGCTGGCAAGCGGCTCCCGACTGAGGCAGAGTGGGAATATGCCGCTCGCGGTGGACGAGCTAGTATGCGGTATCCTTGGGGAAATGAAATCACCCATGATGATGCTAATTATAAAGGGGAAAATGGCAAAGATATATGGGCTGGGCCCGCCCCTGTTGGGAGTTTTGCTAAGAATGACTACAACTTGTATGATATGGGGGGCAATGTATGGGAATGGTGCACTGATGAATACGATGCTAAATTCTATGCTGCGGGTCAAGAAAATAATCCAATCGCTGGTAAATTGATTACGTTTACGAATGATGATTTTGCGAATGTAGCAACCCGCCGCGTATCACGTGGAGGTTCGTGGAGCAGTGCAGATAACAAACTGCGAGTTGCCAGTCGCAACTTTCTTGATTCCCGGTCCACAAGTCAAATTACCGGTTTTCGTTGTGCAAAGACACCGAAACCGTAAATTTTCGCTATTACTGCCCCGGATTGGAATTATGTAGAGACGCGATTATAGATCGATTCAATCATGATGCAAAGTTCCGAACGATCCGTACTCCAGAGGTCAGTGATAACAGCACGGCGCGTTTTCATGACGCCCGTCTTTACATAAGTGACTTAAACTATGCAGGGAGAAAGCTATGGGGGATCGCTTAAAAGATAAGGTGGCAATTGTAACCGGCGCGGGGTCTGTCGGACCGGGTTGGGGTAACGGCAAGGCGACTGCTGTTCTCTTTGCACGCGAGGGAGCAAAGGTCTTTGCTATCGACATTAATCTCGCTGCAGCCGAAGAGACGAAGGAGATTATCGATCAAGAGGGAGGGGATTGTACTGCTCATCAGACAGATGTTTCCAAGTCCGAAGCAGTCAAGGCGATGGTGGAACGCTGCCTTGAAACCTACGGCAGCATCAACATTCTTCACAATAACGTCGGTATTCTTGAAATCGGCGGCCCTGTCGAAGCGAGCGAAGAAAGCTGGGATTTCGTTAACAACGTCAATCTCAAGAGCATTTTTTTGACTTGCAAATATGTACTTCCCCAGATGGAGCAGCAGGGGGGCGGTGCCATCGTAAACATCTCCTCCATTGCCGGAATCCGCTGGCTGGGGGTCCCTTACATCTCTTACAGCACGACGAAAGGGGCAATCAGGCAGTTCACCCAGAGCGTCGCCCTCCAGTACGCGAAACAGAACATCCGAGCAAATAGCATTCTGCCCGGCTTCATGAACACACCGATGGTCGTTAAATCGCTTGCTAATAGCTATGCGGACGGGGATGTAGAGAAAATGATTGAGGTACGGAATGCCCTCTGCCCCACTGGGAAGATGGGCGATGCTTGGGATGTGGCGTATGCCGCGCTGTTTCTCGCCTCGGATGAAGCGAAATACATCACCGGGACAGAACTCGTCGTCGATGGTGGGACGAGTTGTAAATGCGTCTGAGAAGGGGAGTGACATGGCGAAGTATCGTGCTGGAGTCATCGGGCTGGGCTGGATGGGAATGCTCTCCGATCTCGCCGGGCGGATTTGGGATCCGTATAACGTCGAAGATGTAGATCGCCCCACACCTGAACTCGATGTCCATCGCAGATTTCACCTCCACGAATACCACAGGGTAGGGAATGTACCTCATAGCTGGGCAGAAGTGATGTGGGACCGGCCGGAGATTGACTTAGTTGCCGGCGCGGATCGCGATCGGAAACGGTTGAAAGCATTTGGCGAACGCTACGGCGAGGTGGCGCTTTACACCGATGCAGCTGAGATGCTGCACACGGAGGCACTCGACATTGTCGCCATTGCTACTAACACGAAAGGTCGCGCTGATTTAACCTGCTTGGCAGTTGCGTGCGGTGTGAAGGGAATTGCGACCGAAAAACCGATGGTACATACACTAGCGGAAGCCGACCGGATGGTCAAGGCATGCGCCGATGCCGGTGTGCCACTTTGCTGTGGTGCTATTCCAGTGAATCACCCTTCTTACGCCAAAGCAAAGGAATTGGTCAACAGTGGCGCCATCGGCGAGATCCTCTCCATTGAGACAGAAGCACCAACCTCACAGAAGCAGTATTGGTCCTATTTTGTTGACAGCGCACCCGCATGGGTTATCGGCGTTGGCGATCAACCACGACGTGAATCGGGGAGCAATGAGTTCACCGGACAGGGGATGATGGTTACCGTAGATGGCACGTTTATCCACTTCAGAAAGGGAGCGGGCGTGATCCGTCTGACCGGTACTAATGGCGAGATACAATTTCATTCAGGGCATCCGGGCGGTTGGCGACTATGGCAGGATATTGATACCCTTGAAGGACAGCGGCGTGTAGAGATGCCGTGGGCCCCGCCTCAATTTGTCGGTGGGTACAACGCTGTCTACGGACTGGCAGACATCATCGACTGCCTCGAGGGTATGCTTGATGAACCAAAGAACTCAGGCAGGAGAGTTGCTGTGGCACTTGAAGTTGAGCTCGGACTAAAGCAGTCCTCCGCACAGGGCGGTGTGCGTGTCGACCTCCCGCTTAAAGATCGCTCATTGGGTCTGCATTACGATTGGTTCAGATAGGATTACTGCTCGAGCATTATCGTTGAATTACACCGCGGTAATGTGTTAAAATTTAATTCAACTGAAATAAGGGAGACTCACCCACGCAGCGCTGCATAAAAACCAGTATTAGAAGGAAGTGTACAAAAACGATGAAAGCCTTATCTCAGATACAGAGCAATTTATTAATAGGTCTGCTAATCTTCGCTTGTGTGAGTATTATGTTGTGGAACGTCAGTCCTAGCGTTGAAGGACGTATTTGGTCTGGTACGAAGTATATAGATCAACTTATTAATGCTCGGTTGAAAGAAGAAGGGATTAACCCATCAGGACAATCCGGTGACGCTGAATTTTTGCGGCGTGTACATCTGGATCTGACTGGACAAATTCCCACTGTAGAAGCGGTTGTCAGTTTCCTCAAAGATGGTTCTAAGGATAAACGTGAAAAAAAGATTGATGAACTAATTGGCAGCGAACTCTATCTCGACTATTGGACGCGACTGTGGTCCAATTGGCTCATGGTCGAGATGATAATGATAGGGAACAACGCTTAGGATTGGAGGGGTGGATACGCGAGAGCCTCTCACAAAACATGCCTTACAATCAATTTGTCACCGCCCTGATCGCAGCAGAAGGCAGTGTGGAAGAAAATGGTGCGGCGAACTATCTGCTACGCTATGATCTCTCGCCGGTTGATCTCGCGGCTCACACCTCCCGGTTGTTTCTTGGATTGCCGATGCAGTGCGCCCAATGTCATGACCACAAAACTGAAGCGTGGTATCAGGAGGACTTCTACGGGTTGGCGGCGTTTTTTGCCAACATCCGCCTTGAAGAGATCTTCGAAATGGACGAGGATAGCGAAGAGCGCGTCGCGGTACGTATCTTAAAAAATTTGCCGAAGGGCTCGGTCTATATACCGGAAACTCATGAACCTATCCCACCAAGTTTCCTCGACGGTAAACAGTGCACAACACCAGCGACTAGACAGCGTTACGCCTTGAGTGAGTGGATGACCGCTAAGGATAACCCATATTTCTGCCATGCCATTGTCAATCGGATCTGGGCGCACTTTATGGGGAAAGGATTTGTAGAACCGTTAGACGGATTCGGGGAAGAGTATCCACCGTCAAATCCTGCAAATTGCTTGACTGGCTGGCGAAAGATTTTATGATTCATGGATATGATCTCAATACTTGATGCGAACCATCCTTAATACCAAGACCTACCAACGCACCTCTGAAACGAAACAAAAGCAATCAATATGACGACTTTATTATTCGCACGCCTACGTTAAACCGTTGACGGCGGAACAGTTCTTCTATTCAATGTTAGAATCAACCGGTTTTGAGCGACTTCAAAAGCGGCGCGACCGTGGCCAACTGGAAAATATGAAACGCCGCTATTTAGAACGGTTTCTCTTCCTGATTGATAACGGCGAGATGGAGGAAGTTGAGGCATTCAACGGTACGGTTCCGCAAGCTTGATGATGATTAATGGATCGCTGGTCAATGACAGTGGATACCACAAAGCGCGAGGCGGTCTCCTCCACTATATCCTCAAAACACATCGCACCAAGCGGGCGCGACTCGATCAGATTTACCTCACGACCCTTTCGCGCTATCCACGGACTTCAGACAGGACCTATTTCGATCGATACCTGCGGTCAAGTCTGTATCGCAACGATGCGCTTGCGTATGAAGACCTCTACTGGGCATTACTCAACTCCGCTGAATTTGCGCTGAATCATTAGATGTGCCATGCGACACATCAATCTGCTGAATCAATGGAATAGAGGTAGAAAGGAGAATCACCTATCATGGAAATCAATCCGGAAACAACTGAACTGAAAAATATGGTTCAGAACCTCAGCGATCTGGTAGTGCAAGTCTCCAAAGATGTTAATCGAGAACTTTAGTGTTTCAAGACGCAATTTTCTCAAATTGGGAGTCGGCAGTTTTTTGGGACTTATTGCGATGCAACATCTGCAATCATCGGCGTGGACGCAGCTAGGAGGAATTGCAGCCCGTGCCAAACATTGCATCGTCCTATTCATGAACGGTGGCGCGAGTCAATTGGATACCTTTGACCCGAAGCCGGATACGCTTAACGCGGGACCCTTCGCAGCGATTCCAACAAACGTGGAAGGCGTTCAGTTCTCCGAACATCTGCCTCTACTCGCGGAACAAGCGCATCATCTGTCGATTATTCGATCAATGGTTTCGCGTGAAGGAAATCACGAAAGGGCGCGCTATCTGCTCCACACCGGCTACGCGCCAACCGGCTCTGTAAAACACCCGACCCTTGGTTCAATCGCCTCACACTACCTGAATGATGAAGATTTTGAACTGCCCAACTGCGTCAACATCAATGCACCCGCTTTTACGAGTGGGTTTCTCAGTGCTGAACATGATCCCTTTGTTGTCAGTGATCCGATGAAACCGATTGAGGATCTCAAATATCCCCCGCAGATGGACGCCCGTCGATTTGAGCAGCGTCTCCGGATGCTGACAGATCTGGAAAAGGATTTCCTCAAGAACCATGCGAATCGGAGTACGGAAGCGCATCAAGCGATCTACAAAAAGGCGGACAAGCTGATTAACTCTCCGCATGTCAAGGCGTTTGACCTCTCAAACGAGCCGCTAGCCGTGAGAGAAGCCTACGGCATGAATCAATTTGGAGACGGCTGCTTAATGGCACGGCGGTTGGTTGAGGCAGGCACGAAATTTGTCGAAGTCTCGCTCGATGGTTGGGATACCCATGACGATAACTTCGATCGGGTCAAAAACCTTCTCGAAACGCTTGATCCTGCTTTTTCGATGCTTGTGAAAGACCTCGCCGATCGGGACCTGTTAGATGAAACCATTGTCCTGTGGATCGGTGAGTTTGGGCGCACTCCCAAAATTAATGAGAACGATGGACGAGACCACTTCCCCAACGGTTGGTCGGTTGTCCTTGCGGGAGGCGGGATTCGCGGTGGGCAGGTGATTGGTGCCACCGATGCGGATGGGATAGAGGTTGTGGATCGGCCCGTTTCCGTCCCGGATCTGTTTGCGTCGCTCTGCTTTTCGCTCGGTATTGATGCGGAGGACCAAAATTACTCCAGAGGTGGGCGACCGATTCGGGTGGTGAACGATGGCAGTGTGATTCAGGAGTTGTTTGCTTAGATCTCTTTTGTCGGAAAATGAAGAGGTGCTCCGACAAAGACTGTCGGAGCACCTCTTTAGGTTTACAGCATTTAAGCAGGCTGCCGCGGAGAGAACAAATTAGGAGGCCTGCGCTCGAAAAATTGCGAATCCAACCACAAGCACAATCGGAAGAAATCCACCGCTATAGGTGTGGTTGCTTTTGTACTGAACCACATCTCGGTCAATTCTTGGATACTAAATGGCCCTTTCAGACCCATCTTTCGCACAAAGGCAGACACCTCGGCGAGTATCCTGTCATGCGGCAATTGTCTCCCTTTTGCAATGCCAGACCATTTCTTCACTGTGTACGGATGGCTATTTTCAGGAAGTTTCACAGCCACATTCGGACACTTTTCGCGTATGGATTTAGCCAATTCTTTTCGTGCATTAACACTATCATCACCGTGGACAAGAAATAGCTCACGCGGTTGCACTTTCCCAACGAACTCTGTGAGTTGATTGCTATCTGCGTGCGCCGAAAGCGAATAGGATTTCACCTTGCATGACACACTCACACACGTCCCGTCGTTCAATTTCAGTGCTCTATCTTCAGGCTCTTTTTTCTTCAGACCTAACAGTGTATGCCCAGGGTTCCCTTCGGCTTGATAACCCGTCATAGCAATCAGGTTCTCCGGGTTACCGGCTAATTGCTTAAAATAACCCATTGATCTGCCACCGTTTAACATCCCCGAAGATGCCACAATACAACACGGATCCCACGACGAAACGCTGTCTCGGTTAGCATTTTGCGGCACTGAACGTATAGCGTCCGAATAAAAAATGTCCTCACCGTGTTCTGCCCTGGATTTCAAGGATGCCGAAAGTTCATCGACAAAATTTGAATATCTCGCATTGACCTTTTGCACCATCCCATCAACCCACACCGGGAACTCAGGTATCTCCCCCCTCTGCATTGCGTCCTTCAAAATCAAAATAACCTCCTGAGAACGCCCTACCGCAAAGGCCGGGATTAGCACTTTGCCACCAGCTTGAATCACTTGCGTCACGTGCGATACAAGCCGCTCCTCTTCTTTTGCGCGGTCAGTATGGGGAGGCTTATTACCATAAGTTGACTCCATCACCATCACATCGGGTTGATATGGTAGATCTGACATCGACATACCCGGAATGGTTTTCTGATCGGTGACCGACACATCCCCTGTCATCAAGATGCTTTCCTGCTTGCCCTCAATATGAATCATTGCAGCACCCAGAATATGCCCTGCGGGAAACCATGTGGCTGTCACGCCGTCACAGATCTGCACAGGTTCCCGCCACCGCACTTCCTCTTCCTCCATATCCTTTAAGTATCGCAATGCTGCGCCAATCTCTGCGGAGGTAAACAAGCGTTCCTTCCCCTCTTGTTCTTCACGCTCCAGCCGGTTCTTACTGTCTTGTAACAGCACTCGCGTAATGGCCTTCGTCGCAGGGGTACAATACCCTTTTACACTTGGCCAGCGGCGCACCAATTCTGGTAACGCCCCCGTGTGATCGGTATGTGCGTGCGTCAATAGGAACGCGTCAGGCATTCCTAACTTATCCAACCGATTTAAATCAGGCAATTGTTTATCCTGCTCAACACCCATTCGGATGCCTGCATCTACTAGGATATGTCGCCCTTCAATCTCAATTGATGTGCATGAAGCACCTACTTCGTTGGACCCGCCTAAAAAAGTAATTCTCATCTTAATTTTCCTTTCGTAGAAATCACAGGAATACTTTCCTGTTAATTTCGCGGTGGACACGTCATAGCACATTAAGCGTGAGGTACTTAAGTCCTCAAAATGCTCAACGTCCACCAGATAAACTGAGATGTTGATTGAGAGGTTGTCCCGATGAACAGTTATCGCAGATCAACCCCTACCCATCAATTACTTGCTTTTGCCTTTTGGAGGGGCGTTATTTCTATCACCACCAGAAGGGTTTCCGGTCTTGCTGGGCCAACCGGCACTTCCGCGGCTGCCGCCTTTACTGCCGCCACGGTTACTGCCCTTACTGCTGCTACGGCTTCCAGTTGATTTAGCCATTTTTTTACCTCCTTTCTTATTATCCATCACCCCACAGGAACACTATAAGTTCCCAATTGAGGCGATTATGACTCAATTGTTAAGTGATGCAAGGTTTTTGCCGTTTGGCAAGATTATCTCGTCCGTCCCCAATTGCGGAAATCATCTCTCTCTCGCGTTCGGTGCAACTCTTTTCGGCGAGTGCGCATCGCACCTGCTTGATCGACTTCTTTTTCGAGTGTCACCAAATGTGCTTGGCGCAGCCACCAAAACGCCTCAAATAACGGTCGGCGAGGCGAGGAACCAACGTCTATATTGTGCTTTTTTCGGTCTAAATGTCGAATCTGTTTGTGTGCTCTCTTAGCCAACGCGCGGGTTGTCTCATCGGGATCATTTTGTGAGAGCCAGAAGAGCGTCCGATGCGCCCGTCCACCCGGGTTCACACGCAACGCTGCCAGCGCTTGAACGTAGCCTTGTCGCCACAGCGGACGATGTTCAATGAAATCTTCATCGGTGTAAGATTGTTTGTCCGCACTGGATGCTTCCTTTTTTTTCTTTGTTTTAAGGCATCCGAGACAAAATTTGGCAAGCTCTTCCCGCAAACCTTGTAGATATGGATCACTATCTAGTTCCTTCCGAAGGTTCTGTGGATACATTGTTATCGCAATCCACAGTGCTACGCTGGAATATGGATAAGGCAGCTTCTCTTCCTCACCATATTCAGGCCAAGCTCGAAGGTCAGATGTAACGGCTTGCACAGTCATCTGTGTAAAAGCAAGCAATAAGGGCTTTAGGCATTTCCACGGAGAAGCCAAAGTTAGTAAAATATGAAAAGCATCCTCATAAAAACCGGGAACTGTTCCCGCTGAATCCTCATCCTTAAAGTCTTTAGGTGTGTCCCTTAATACAGAACGCAAGATTCCGATGTGCCTTGCAGCACTTTCGACAAGTCGATTTCTCAAATCCGTAGAGAGTTCAGCTTCCAACCCGCCCATATCCCAACCGTAAATTACCTTAGCCAAATGCCACCAAGCTCTGAGCAATGATGAGCGTTCTTGACTTGAATCAGGCTCTTTCGCATTGAGAAGCCCCAAAAACAACAGTAACTCATGCGCAACAACCCGCCAGCCGTCGTTCAACGGATCCAAACGTACCAAGGACCTAGGAATAACACTCATGGCATAGTGGATGGCATTCCGTAGTCCAAGGATCTTTTTTCCTAAAACATCCTCTGGAAAATCGGAAAAAGGTTGCAGTAAGGTATTCAGCCGGATTATGTCACGACGTTTTTCATCATCTTCAAACCTCCAGATTAACCAAAATTCAAGTTGTTTGGGATCTTCAAAATCGTTGCTGCTGTATCTGCTGCGCTGAATCGGATTTAATAGGTTTAGGTCAACTACCTGATTCAGAGGTACACCCTCTGGAAAGAGGCATGGCACCAAATCATCAAATTTTGAAATCTCAACCAGTTTGCCCCAATTCAAACTTTTGGCACAGAACCTTGCATGATTTTGGAATTCGCGAATCCACTCAGGATCAGGGATATCCGAGGAGTCGCTTGATTTATCGAGCTCATCGTTGGGTCGAAGGCTATTTATAGGTTCAAAGCCAAGCATTGAGCTAAAAAGAAGTGCCAAGGCAGTTTGACAAGCTTTCCCAATTTGAACCTTTCCTTTTACTACTCTCAGAGCACTCTTTAAATCGTCCTCAAAATTCTCTCTGAATACAAAGGTACCACTGGGATCGCCAAAAGTGTCCGGGCGTTTAAAAAGCTGAACCAACCACTCTTGGTCATCATTGGGAAAACCAGCGTTTTGCAGATTCTGCTTTATAGCTTCTTCTTCATACTCGTAAGAAGAATCATCTGGGACAAATAGGGATGCAGTGTTTTTTTCGGCTTTGCTCATGACAGCGCTCCTTTTTGGGGCAGCAAAGTTACATCCTTAGTGCCAACCCAATACGAATTTTAGATTGTGAATCCGTCGGATTCCCGACGGAAGAACGTCAGGACCGGGACAGATGCACAAAGCATCAAAGCAACGGGGCTGATTTGAATTATAAATCTATTTTATACACAACACATGACTCAGAATCAACTACTGTTTCATTTATTTCGTCTCGTCTAAAGGGGTGTTTTTTTCAGCTTTGCTTATGCAAGTGCTCCTTTTTGGAACAACAAAGCTATATCCTTAGTGGCAACCCATGAACCCGTCGGATTCCCGACGGAAGAACGTCAGGACCGGAAGAGATGCACAAGGCATCAGAGCAACGAGGTTCATTTGAATCAAAACATATTATAACCCAAGTTGCCGCCTCATAGGGAGAGGTAGCAACTCGTGTTATTATAATTAATACGTAACTCGGATGTCAACTAATTTTTCATTTTTTTCTAAAATGCTACGCAACCGATGGTGGTCCTGTATAGCCTATGCTCTCCCAACCTGCCACATCGCCGCCCTTCAGGCGGTAGGTATGGGGGTAGATTTTTGAGAGAACGATCTTCCAGCGGCACAGGAATCCGTCCATGTCCGCGGTGGGCAGACTGTTTCAGGGCGATTGCGATTTCCAGTGCTTGACGGTAGTCTTGGCCACTGCACAGGGCATCATCGCCGGTATCCACCGCTCGCATGAGCCGTTCAATCGCTGATGTAAATCCATCGTTTCGGGAGCTATCCAGAAATTCCGGATGAATCGGCGTTGAAGCGGCACCTTGACCTTGGATAAGGATTGGCTTAGGAGAGGTAATCCACACCCGCCCATTCTCACCGGTAACCGAAACGGGACAGAACACTTTCTGATCCGTTTGTGGCTTGACGATTTCACAGACGATCCCACCGGATAATCCCAAGCGACCATACGCTGGTGAATCCGTCTCCACTGCTGCAAACTCGACAGGAGGCATCCAACCGGCTTGCGGAGGTAACGCCCATCCCTCCGCCCATTCAACCTCCATACCAGTGAGTAGACGCGTCATGGTCAGCTGCACACAACCCCCGCCCGATACTTCTGTCGGCAACCCACCGGGAATAGCGGCACCGGTCAGTTGGCCGATATTGCCCGCCCGTATCCAATCAGCGACCTCCAGTAGATGGGGCGCGTCCCAGTAACCGGTCCCGCAGCCGAAGGCAGTTCCCCGTTCACGGCAGGTACGCACCATTTCATCCGCCTGCGATAGTTCCACGGCTATCGGCTTTTCGCACGAAACCGCCTTGACACCCGCTTCAGCGCAAGCTATTACCGTTTCAGGATTATGACCGACAGGTAGAATAATTGAGACGATGTCAGGCACCTCTTTGGCAAAGAGTTCGTCCACGTATCAAAGACAGTGTTGACGGCATAACGCTCGGCGAGCAACGTCGGTCGCGGCGCGGTCTACCAGCGCGACATTCGCAGTCCGGATGGTTGCGTAGGCCCGTAGATACAAGACGTACCCCAGTCCACTGCGGCCCCACCCCGACGCTGCAACTCTGTATATTTTCGTCTCGTTGACAAGATGTACTCCTTACGATGGTGAAACGCGAAGCAGATGTCATGCGATTCAGAGATCGAACTCTGAAACCAATGACTAGTTGGACAGTGCGGCAAAAACCACCCAACCTCCTCACGAACCAACACAAGCTTATTAAAGTGACGATGTGAATTGAAAGGGTGAACGTCGATCAGTCCCATTTTCACAAACCGTTCGGGGCCACCAAACGTGCGGATAGCCGAGGCGGAAAGAGGAGTTCCAGAATGTGGAAATAATTCCCCCTGTTACCGAAACAAAATCGGTGTCAATAGCAAGATCCTCAATGCTTACGCCTCCCCATCATCAGTTGGATTCAGCCTGTCCTGCGACCTCTCAAGGTGGAAGGCGTTTGCTCTACTGTGATGTGTGTAACGCGCCCCGATCGCTCCCCAAAACAGTCCTGTCCCACTCTGTTGCGAATAGAATCTTTCCACTCCACTGCGAGAGATGAGCAGAGCGCCGTAGGCGTTTTTTCCAACTCGCCGGTAATCCCTTTAAGGTGACTCGACTGGTTGATAATCCGCATCATGCCCCCGCGGTTCTTCGGGTTATGGGTATTTGTCCGCAAGCCATAGCGTCGGCAGAAGATGGTGAATGGATGGTCGGCTGGATTGAGCACTGAATCTGTGCTGCCCCAATACGTTTGGCGCGATCCCCAAGAAAGCGACACTGTCTCAAAATCGTCCTGTCCTGAATCCGATGTCACAGAGGATACAGTTTTCCTCCGTTTCACATCGCAGACGAAATAGCCGATTACCTCATCGCTTCGTTCAGAACAGACAAAGGTGGGCAGCGACAAACCCAAAGTCCTCCCCATCTTGATTCCTTCCAACGGGTCTCGTCTCGCAAAGGTGTACCAGAGTCGTTCGGCGTTGTTCGCTCGCGTAGAGAGCCAATATTTTTGGCGCGTCCCCTCCTCAAACTTGGCGGAGCTGATATGTGGCGACAGCTGCTTGTGCATCCTCTGTATCAAGCTCGACCCATGTTTCCGGAAGCACCGTTGCGTAGCCAAATTTGGGATAGAAGTTCGGGATACCAAACAGCATGGCGACATCAAATCCATTTTCTGTCATGAACGCTGTTGAGTCCCCCATGACGTGCCGAGAATATCCTTTGTTGCGATGCTCCTCAATCGTCCCAACGCCGGCGATGCCGCCCATCTTGAGTTGTGCAGTACCAAATCGCATCCGGTACTCATGGAGCCAGAGGCGGCTTATATCTTGCTCGCCTCCGGCCGAGAGCGAGATCTTCCAAACACCATCAGTTCGTAGTAATCGGTTAATTTTCATCAAAATCCCTCAATTGTTACAATTGCTATTCTCACACATTACGCTTCACGTTTCACGCATCACGCCACTGCTCCAGCGGGTGCCGGCGATCGGCGAGCGGCAATTCGACGCGTCGTCCGCCTTCGCGGTGCGACTGATAAATCGCCATCATCATCTCAAACGCCCAACGTCCCTCCGCGCCACTACTCGGCGGCTGCGTATCCGTTTCGATGGCGTGAACTATCCGTCGGTACATGGTGACGATTGGCTCTTCAAGACCGACATCTGATAAATCCACCTGCTGCCAATCTGAGAACTGCGCCGGCGCGCCTTCCATCGGACGCGGCAGATGCCATAGGTTGTCTGTTACGTTTGCCGATGCACGTACCGCCAACTGTCCCTCGGTTCCGAGAACATCCACGCCGTAGTTCTCGCTCATCGTTTTGGCGTAGTTGATAAAATGCGTTTCACCCCAGATGCCGCCTTGGAAACCGTAGTGCGCTATTGCGCGTGTCCCCATCACCAATCCAGAGTCCCGATCTCGCGGAGACATCTCCTTCGCCTCCATAATGTCCGTCGGTCCGGCGGATTGGTTCTCGTTGTAAACCGTCCCCCGAACACCACTCTGGAACTCCACCGAAGCAGAGCATCATGTCCGCGACGTGTGTTCCCATCTCCATGAACTCGTTTCCACTTTTGCGTCCGGCTTTATTTCTCCCTCGCACCAAGATTACATCGCCGATGCCCCCTTCCTGCACCATCGCTTGTGCTTTCCGGATGCCGGGGTTGACATGGTTCTGTTGATGAATGGCGAATTTCGCGCCGGAGGCTTCCGCAGCAGCGACCATGCCATCCGCTTCGACGAGGTCAATGGCAATCGGCTTCTCGCACAAGACGGAGATTCCCCGCCGTAACGCTGCAACTACTGGTCCATGATGACCTCGTGTCTGCGTGGCGACGGTGACGAGGTCTAAATTCGCTTCGTCGTACATCTGATCGAAATCGAGGTAACGCGCTTCGACACCATATTCGTCTCCCGATTTATTGACGGCATCGGGAAAAATATCGCAGAGCGCGACAAGTTCAAATTCGGGTAAGTCGTTGAGGACGTTGAGATGGTGGCGTCCCAT
Source organism: Geodia barretti (assembly GCA_030341885.1). Lineage (NCBI taxonomy): Eukaryota > Metazoa > Porifera > Demospongiae > Tetractinellida > Geodiidae > Geodia > Geodia barretti. The sequence goes on along the minus strand of CASHTH010002487.1, from coordinate 65,767 downwards.
GCCGCCACAGCCAACAAGTCCTGCTCGATAGGTTTTGGACATGATGTGTCTCCTTTGCATGAAGCGTGATGCGTGATGTGTATCCTGATAAGTCTGTCATAAACTACGATCACCGCAGTCCAGACTTTTTCAATGCTCTTTTGAGCATTTTCAACTCGGCAGCTTCCCCTTGTTTCCCACGGTAATGTCGATTTCTGAGGGCGTTTCCCATGTTACGTCCAGCGGGATGCACTAAAGCAACAACGGTTGCAGGCTTGGAATTATTGAAACGAACTTTCTTCACTAAAGGTCCCAAATCCGAATCATCTAACTCCGGGAAATTTTACATTCTTTCCATTCAGCCAAGTCAGGTGATAACTGTGCGATGAACTTGATGGAGTGCTTACCCAATGCTAAAATAAGACGCGGTTTCTGTACCATAATTTGCTTGTTAAGAAAGAATGACTCACAGCACTCTACAAACTCTGGATCAGCCGCTCCCGGAGATTGACCGGTGCCCTTCCCTGTGAGTCTCAAGCCCATGTAGACATTTGTAAAAAAACAATGCTTTGGCTTGATGCCAGCGCAATGCAAGAGTTCAAGCAAATTACGCCATGTTGATGAAGAATTCAGATTCTCGTACGGATTATCCCAAACCTCTTTGTACCCATCTCTTAAACCGAAGTCATTCCCAAGTATCATTATCTTCTTTTTGGGCATGGTTGGAGGCTTTGAATTAACAAAGAAAGAATAATTGGCTTGGAGAGCGGAGGGGTAACATTTCCTTTGGAGGTGTGTGCCATAACCCGGAACCCCCCGGGAAAAAGGCTGTTCCAGCAAGCATTTTTTTTACTGGAGCGACTTTTCCGTATTGATCCGGCGCAACCTTTTTTCGCGCATTGAATAGGCATGCAATTGGGTCTCGTTTCTGTCTAGGCATATCTGAAAGTCTCCTTTGTTGATAGAGTGAGGAAAGGCAACCACAAAGGTTGCACCTACTGACAGAACAGGTATTGGACTACTACAATCTGAAGCCTAGGACCTATGTTCAAGGAATGAAAAAAGCCGTTTTCCTATGTTGCGCGGAGGAAAACGGCTTTTTGACAAATACGGACAAACAAGCGTTTGTCCCTTCTGGTTTTTTAATCCGCAGCGGAGGAGTATACCTTTGAACCCGACTCCTTGAACTCATCGCTCTTTTCAGCCATGCCTAGTCGGAGTGCGTCCTCATCGGTGACACCCTTTTCCCGCGCATACCGACGGACATCTTCCGTGATCTTCATGGAGCAGAAATGCGGACCGCACATCGAGCAGAAGTGTGCTTGTTTCGCGCCCTCTTGCGGCAGGGTTTCGTCGTGGAATTCACGAGCGGTTTCCGGATCGAGGCTCAGATTGAACTGATCTTCCCACCGGAACTCAAAACGCGCCTTTGAGACGACATTATCGCGCTCTTGGGCACCGGGATGCCCCTTAGCGAGATCTGCAGCGTGCGCCGCAATCTTGTAGGCCATGACGCCATCTTTAACATCCTTTTTATTCGGCAGTCCCAGATGCTCTTTCGGTGTAACGTAACAGAGCATCGCACAACCGAACCAACCAATCATCGCTGCGCCGATTGCGCTGGTGATATGGTCATAGCCGGGGGCTATATCGGTTGTCAGTGGACCGAGGGTGTAGAATGGCGCATCATAACAGTGCTTGAGCTCCAGATCCATATTCTCTTTAATCAGCTGCATCGGTACGTGTCCAGGACCCTCAATCATTACCTGACAGTCTGATTCCCAAGCGATCTTCGTGAGTTCGCCCAACGTTTCCAATTCGGCAATTTGAGCGGCATCGTTTGCGTCTGCGAGGGCACCGGGACGTAACCCCGTCGCCAAGCGAGAAAGAAACGTCGTAGGCCTTCATGATGTCGCAAATCTCGCGGAAATTGTTGTAGAGGAAGCTTTCTTGATGATGCGAGAGGCACCATTTCGCCATGATGCTTCCGCCACGCGATACAATCCCGCAGGAGCGGTTTGCTGTGAGTGGAATGTACGGTAGGCGCACACCGGCATGAATGGTAAAGTAGTCAACGCCTGCTCGGCTTGTTCGATTAGAGTATCCCGATAAATCTCCCATGTCAACTCTTCCGCCTTGCCCCCCACTTTTTCAAGGGCTTGGTAGATCGGGAACTGTGCCAATCGGAACGGGGGAATTGCGAAGGATCCATTCGCGGGTTTCATGGATATTTTTCCCCGTTGACAAATCCATGACGGTGTCGGCACCCCATTTCGTTGCCCATCGCATCTTTTCCACCTCTTCCTCAATGGAGGAGGCGACTGCGGAATTGCCGATATTCGCATTGATCTTGACGAGGAAGTTTCGACCGATAATCATCGGTTCGGTTTCAGGGTGGTTGATATTTGCTGGGATGATTGCCCGTCCAGCGTGCGACCTCGTCACGAACAAATTCGGGCGTAATGAAATCGGGAATAAAGGCACCGAAAGATTCGCCGGGGTGTTGATGGTTCAAGTGATTCCGGGGGGCAGACTCACCCATGAGTGCCTCATACGCTTCAGCCCTTCCCAAATTCTCACGGATGGCGATAAACTCCATCTCTGGTGTAACAATCCCTCGTCTGGCATAGTGCATCTGGGTGACACATCCGCCTGCCTTTGCGCGAAGCGGTTTTTTTCCTAGCCCCGGAAAGTATTCCAAACGACCTTTCTGTTTTTCATGCCGGCTGGCGTACTGTTCGTGACCGCGGGTCAGATAACCGTTATCTTGTGGTTGGACATCGCGCCCCTCATATTCTTCAGTATCGCCGCGCGCTTGAATCCAATCCGCTCGCAACGGGGTTAGTCCCTGCTCGCTATCACATGATTGTACATCATCTCCCCACGGTCCGCTTGTGTCATAAACACGCAGCGGTTCATTGGTTTCCATTTCACCGTTAAATGACTGCGTGGGATGGAGCGAAATTTCGCGGAAAGGCACGCGCATATCTTCGTTCTGGCTGCCAGGAAACATAAACTCTTTTACTATTTGGAAAAAATTCATTTGATTTTTCAGTAGCCATCGTCTCAACCTCCTAATGCGGCAAACAAACGTCGATCGAAAAAAAACCGCTTTCCTGCATAAGGAAAACGGCTCGACAATACGAGTCAGGAACAACGAACGCTGCTCGCTACTCTGAAACTCATATTTCCCTACGCTGGTATTATCCAGATCAGGTCCAAAGGGTATATTCTCAGTGCTCCGGGTCAAATCGGAGCGCACCCCAACAAAGATTATAGATGACGCAGACTTGGCTTCATCGTTTTTTATTAACTCTCAGATAGCGTTTATTCTCTCTTTAGAATTATTACAGAATCTCCAATTCAATCTCAATGTTACAACGATTGCACGAGAAAGTCAAGAGAAAAATTAGATCCCCACCACTCATTTGGTCACTTGATACACATCACCACGGTTCATGAACTGTCCTCACCCAAACGTAGAGCTTCCCAACCTGCTGGTTCATATTCCTTAGCCAATTGTTCATGGAGTTCCTGATATTCCGAATCCGCTGCCATCTGAGCAATCTGCACATCAATTTCTTCCTGCTCCAAGTATTCTAAATACCGCTGTAGTGCTTGGATTAGCAGCGCGTTGCGGCTCGGTGCACACTTTTTATGAAGTGCTTTATTGAGTCTTTCCGAGAGTTCAATTGGAATGTCAATTGTTGTTCGGATTCGTTTGTTAGGCATTGAAATACCTCCTCATAGGCAAATATAGCATCCAACCACATAAACGCAAGTAATTTTTCCTTACAGACATCATGAGTAGTTGGGTATGCCGTGTTACCTCGGCAGCCAGAAGCCTCCATCCACCCGCAAACAGGCACCGGTAATATAGTCCGCCGCATCGGAACAGAGAAACGCCGCCGCTTTTCCGATGTCCTCAATCGTTCCCAGTCTGCCCCACGGTAGTTTTTTGCCACCCTCTCTCAGTTCTTCCTCCGTTGCAAAGTTCCGCTCACCCGGTGTGTCAGTCCACCCCGGTTCAATGACGTTGACGTTGATACGATGCTCGGTGAGTTCTGTCGCCATTGTGTATCCCATGTGGTTGATGCCCGCCTTCGCGGTATTGTACGCAACAGAACGTGCAAAGGGAATAAAGGCGTGGACGGAGCTGATGATCAAGATCTTTCCACCTTCGCCGCGTTCTGCCATGTGGCGTGCAGCGACTTGGCTGCAATGAAACACACCCCACATGCAGACGTCAATCGTCCGTGATACATCGGCAACGGGAATTTCGAGAAACGGCTTGCGAATGCTCATCGCCGCATTATTTACGAGGATGTCTATCTTTCCAAATCGATCGATCCCCTGCTGCACCATCGCCTCGACAGCATCTCGATCTGCAATGTCAGCACCAACAGTATGGCATTACGCCCTAGTCCTCGGACGATTTCAGCGACCTCTTCCGCTTCATCGGGATGGGTTCGATAGTTGATGACAATATCGGCACCGCACGTCGCCATCTCAATCGCACACCCACGCCCAATCCCGCGCGATGAACCGGTGATTAAAGCCACCTTCCCCTGTAAGTCAACCATTTTTTGTCCTTTCTCAAAGTGGAAAATCGAGTAGGCTCCCTTGCTTTTCCTCGTATCGTTTTTTACGTTTCACGCCTACAATTTCCACTCATCACCGAGGATAACCTCCAGTTGGTCATGCGGCTTGAAGTAATCGGTCGGGTGATAGTCCTCGCCCATGTATCCGAATAAGCGTTGCCGGCGTGGCGTCATTCGCTCTAGTACATGCGGCGGAAGCGTTTCGTAGTCGTAGGGACGGCTCCACATCTGGCCGTAACGGAAGGTGACACTTTTCCGAATCCGATCGGTTTTATTCGGTCCGACCGAGTGCCACTTGCGCCCACGGAAAAATAACGGCATCGCCCGGTTCGGCAAGCACTTGGATCGCTCCCTCTGGAATAAATCCGGGTTCCGGGTGTTCGGGAAAAGGCTCATTTTGACTGCCCGGCACCAACATGAAATTTGCGCTGTCCGGCTTTGATACATCGGTCAGGAAAAACTGAACCTTGAATTGCAGCGGGAGGCTTTGGGGGTGCGGGTGAATCTGTTGTAGTGAGGGTCCAGCATCCGTATGGAAACTCAGTAAAGGATCATCGCTGGGATGTCGAGTGTAGATCTGCGTTCCCATAATCTGGAGGTAGGGACCCATCAATGCGAGAATCGTCCCGAAGATGTTAGGGTGATCTGTTAAGACATCCAGCGCATCCGTTCTTTCGATCGCCCGAATGATGGTGAAAGCACCTCGACCAAACCGGGGGGCATCTGGACCATCCGTTTCCCGGACGTAGTCTTCAATAACCGGATCGACAGCGTCCAAAAGTGTGCGAATCTCCTCGGTGGAAAGCACCTGTTTCACAACGAGATAGCCTTGCTCATCCCAGTGTTTGCGCTGTTCTTCTGTCAAGTATCCGTTTACCATCGTGATTCCTCCTATTGTTCGTAGTCAATGAACCTTGAGATCTGCGTCGTCAACAACATTATAGACGATTTCGTGGGCGAGATCCAGTGGAAAGTGATTTGGCAAAATGTTGGCACTATTTTTTAATTGACGCGGGTGTATATATCCGTATAATGAATTCTGTCCCGGCTATTGGGCGCAGGTTTGTGTTGATAGAGAGATTTCAATTGAGGAGATAACTTATGAGCGATGCACTGTCGGTAGGAGTCATCGGTGCAGGGGGAATTGCCCGATCGCATATGAATGCAATCAAAGTAAACGACAACATCCGGATGGTCGCAGTTATGGATGTAGATACCGACCGAGCGGGTGCAGCAGCGGAGGAATTTGGTGCCAATGCCTATACAGACCTAGAGCCGCTTTTAGCGGATCCACAGGTAGAGGCGGTGCATGTCTGTACACCTCACGCTTTACATGCAGATCAGGTAGTTGCCGCTGCGGACGCGGGTAAGCATGTGTTAGTGGAGAAGCCGATGGCGTTGACGCTTGCAGATTGCGACCGGATGATCGATGCCTGCAATCGAGCCGGAAAGATTTTGATGGTGGGTCAAGTGATGCGTTACTACCCAGTAAACCGTACGATACAAAAAATGATTGCTGACGGACGAAATCGGGCGGGTAGGGCACCTGATACGGCGGCGATACAGCTATTTCAATCCCACACCGGCGGGGAGCAACTCTCGACATTGGTATCTCGATCTGGAAATGGGGGGAATTTGCGTCCTCTACTGCTTTGGACCGCACGAATACGACATTCTGCACTGGTATCTTAATTCGCCTGTAAGACAGGTCTACGCCCAAGGATCAGAGAGCACCGATCTGTACCGAGGACAGAAGGACTCCTACACCGCCATGATGACGCATGAAAACGGGGCAGTGAGTGTGTTGTCACAAACTGTTGTCTCTCACACCAGTGCCCACGATCAGTACATTGTCGGAAGCGAAGGCTCAATGATGCTAACAGGCGATAAGTTGACCGTCAATGGACAGGAAATATCGGTGGATGGGTCGAGCCGAGAGGGTATGCCTAACCAGATCCGGGAGTTTGCAACTTGTTGCCTTGAAGGCCGTGAACCCGATGCAAGTGGACACTCTGTGCGTCATTCGATGGCGGTGATTGAAGCAGCTAAACTAAGTGCTGAACGGAATGCGCCGGTGCAGATGTCTGAACTTGACAGAGATTAATAACTAATGGTGATAGTTTTCAACTGTTAATACGCTCCTCCGTCAGAGGCAAAGCGTGAAACGTGAAAATAGTCTGTTCATGGGCTCATTGGGTTGAGTGTTGGGTTTCACTAGATTGGAGCGATTTCGGGCAGCATCTAACGCCGCAATCTCAGTGTAATGTGTAGTATTTTTTATCGGTGTCGTTCAACCCAACCTGCGCTTAACTCTCGAACGATGTGGAAATGACATCTTCGCCAACTAGCACCAAAGGTTAATAAGCCAACGCAAGTTGCTCGCCCCAAAGCGATGAATGAGACGAAAGGAAATCCCTGTATGAAACCACGTCACCGAAAGTACGGCACTGTTGTTGGACCTCACCCTAGGACTGCCAACGCTGGTATGAATATCCTTCAATCGGGTGGCAACGCGGTGGATGCCGCTGTTGCGGCTGCTTTCACCGAAGGGGTCGTTGAACCGAGTCATAACGGTATAGCGGGTTATGGTGGATGCATGGTCATCTATTTAGCCGATCAGCGAAGGGTTGTCTCTATAGATTACAATACAATGGCTCCCGCCGCTGCGTCGGATCAGATGTTTACCATCGAAAAAACCGATACTCCGGCAGGCTACCGAGTGCCGGGAAGAGTCAACCTCCACGGACCCTTGGCAGTCGGTGTCCCCGGTGTGGTGGCAGGGTTATGTTTGGCACTTCAGCAATTTGGATCTATGCCACTCGCTGAAGTGATTAAACCGGCTATCCGATCCGCCCGCTATGGATATGTTCCTAACACCGCTAATCGAAACGGCATGGCTGGCAACGCGAAACGATGGCTTCAGGATTTTCCAGAGACTGCGCGTGTTTTTCTGAAAAATGGTCGGGCACCGAAGCCGGGTGAACGGCTTACAAACCCCGATCTCGCCCGAACGTTAGAGACCGTCGCCGAAGGTGGATCCCCTGCCTTCTATCAGGGTAATATCGCCCACAAGATCGCTGATTATATCCAAGAAAGCGGTGGGTGCTTGAGCGTTGAAGATCTTCAGCGTTATACACCGAGGGTGCTTGAGCCATACGAAATCAGTTATCGGGGATATCGGGCCTATACAGCCCCGCTTGGCGCAGGGGGATTGACCACCTTGCAGATGCTCCGGTTAATCGAGGCGTATGACGTTGGAAGTACCTCCCTCGTTGAACGAACACATCTCCTCGCCGAAGCGATGAAAATCGGTTGGCAAGAACGGCTCAGTCGATTCGGGGATCCCGATTTTGTGGAGATTGATATTTCAGCGGAACTTTCGGATTCATTCGTCTCTAAATTCGCACCACATCTGAAAGAGGGTTTGAAATCACCGAAGCCGGGTAAAATTGTGTACTATGAACCGCTCAATTGCACTAGCCACATCTCCACAGCGGATAGTCGTGGAAACATGGTGAGTCTCACACAAACGCATGGCGGCGGATTTGGCTCAATGTTTACTGTACCGGGGACAGGACTGCTGTTTGGTCACGGGGTCGGTCGTTTTGATCCGCGACCGGGTTTCGCTAATTCTATCGCTCCCGGCAAACGCCCGTTGCATAACATGGGACCGATGCTCGCGCTGCGGAATGACGCTCCTTTCGCCACTTACGGCATCCCCGGCGGTCGTACGATTCCGAACAATCAACTCAGTATCTCGGTGAATCTCATCGATCTGCAAATGACGGCTCAGGAAGCCTTAGATGCGCCTCGCATACACAACGAAGGGGCAGAACCGATTGGCGTCGAAGAGCGTGCTGGGGCAGATGTGCTCGAAGAGCTGCGAGGACGGGGGCATCAGGTCGAGCCACAGGCAGGAATCGGCGGACCCGGTCACGCCATTGTGCTTTCGGACGATCCGGCAGTTCAATCCGGGGGCACTGATCCACGAGGTGAAGGTCGGGTGGCATCCTTGTAGCAACACTGAATTTTGTATTCTAACCCAAGTTGCTACCCATAGGGTACGTTGCAAACCGAGAGAATGCGAGCCAAGTTGAGTTAGTCACCGCTCACAGTGGATTGACAAATCCATTGCCCACGCTCACCCCAAATGGCTTGGATATGTCTATCCAAGCCGAGCAGGATTTGAAAAAGTATGAATACTTACCAAACCAATCTTTTTATTAACGCACAAGCTCACCCTCCACCGGACTACGGTCCGGCGCAGAAGGCATTACTGAATCAGGATGCCTTTGCTGATGTGGAGACGGAGGTTACAAACCTGCCCGGCTATCAACCGACGCCGTTGATTGCGTTGAACGGTCTTGCTATGGCGAGCGGTGTCGGTGCCTTGTGGTGCAAGCACGAAGGATATCGATTTGAGGTGGGGAGTTTCAAACCGACGGGGCCCGTCTACGCAATGCTTGCCGTGTTGAAGGGTGAAATCAAAAAAACCACGGGTGTAGAAAGGGTTACGACGCAGGACTTGATAGATCGGAAGTATGAATCGGTAACGCAAGAGATTGTTGTCTCGGCGGCAACGTCGGGCAACCACGGGCGAGCGTTGGCGTGGGGTGCCCGTATGCTCGGTTGTCGGTGCGCCATTTACATGAACGATGGTGTCAGTATCGGCAGAGAGGAAGCGATTGCCGGCTACGGTGCAGAGGTGGTGCGAGTGCCGGGAAACTATGACCGAGCGGTGCAACGCTCTTTTGCGGATGCTGAGACATTAGGCTATTTTGTCGTCTCGGATGACAAGTCTGCCGAGTATCCCCACATCGCCCGCGAGATTATGCAGGGCTATGCAATGGTCGCAGACGAAATCGTTCAACAGTTCAGCGACGCCCATCCACCCACCCATGTCTTCGTTCCCGGCGGTGGTGGACGATTTGCCGGCGCGACTTGCGGGCATTTGTGGGATCGATATGGTAGTAACCATCCGCGGGTAGTTGTCGTTGAGCCAACCACGTCCGCCTGCCTATACCAAAGCATGGTCGAAAACAGGGCGGCAACCGTCAGCGGTGATGGTCGCTCAGTTATGGACGGACTGGTAGTTGAATCGGCTTCGTCCCAAGCGTGGGGTATTCTAAGGGATGGTGCTTTCGCTTTTCTTACTATCCCTGACGAAGCGGCTGTTGATGCCATATGGCAGGCGGCAGCAGGTGTCGGTGAGGATCCCTCGATCGTCATTGGTGAGACGGGGATCGCGGCGTGGGCAGGATTCTTGGCAGCGACTTGCGATGAAAATTTGCGCCAGCAGCTTGGGCTCGATTGTAGCAGTAGGGTCGTCATCATTGCGACGGAGGGAGCGACCGATCCAAAGGTTTATCACAACCTTGTCGGTGCAAGCCCGGAAGCGATTTTGGCGGGAACTAAACCTCAATCAACAGAATAGGAAGATTGCGAATGGCAGATTGTGTTCTCCAAACCTTGATACCAGACATCGAGCACTTGGCAGAAACAAAGGTTGCGAAATATAGACTTCCCGGCATGGCACTCGGCATTGTCCGTGACCAAGAACTCGCTTGGTTCGGCGGGTTCGGCGCAGCGGATCTTGATTTGGGCAAAAAGCCTACCGAAAACACGATTGCCCGCATCGCTTCAGTGACGAAAACGTTCACGATGACTGCCATTATGCAGTTACGGGATCAGGGAAGGCTCAACCTAGAGGATCCACTAGTGCAGCACATTCCCGAATTTGCTTCGGCGCGCGCTGTCCGTGGCGACCTTGAAGGTGTGACGCTCCGACGATTGCTGACGCACCGCTCTGGATTGGTCACCGAGTCGCCGACGCACGGTTGGAATGATCTCGACTTCCCAAGCCGTGAAGAGATGCTCGCCAAACTGCCGGAGACAGGGGTTGTCATCCCGCAGGACTCCGCTTTCAAATATTCAAACCTTGCATTTGGGTTACTCGGCGAGGTGTGTACCGGATCACCGGTACGCCATACACCGAATACGTTCACGCCAATATCATTGAGCCACTCGGTCTAACATCCACGGTTTTCGACCTCACGGACGAATTACGTCCTCACTTCTTCGTTGGCTATAACCCGACGCCTTACCAAGATCGTCCTGAACGTGCTCCTTACGCCCATCTGAACGGAATTTCATCGGCAGGTCAACTGCACTCCACCGTCAGTGACTTGGCAAAGTGGATCTCGTTCCAATTCCAAACCGATGGCGGGGATTGCTGCGGGGCACAGGTGCTCAAGGGGCGAACACTCGTGGAGATCCAACAGCCGCAATATGTCGAGTCGGACTGGTCGGCGGGGCAGTGCCTAGGTTGGCGGGCGACCCGCATTGGGGACCATATCTATCATAATCACGGTGGTGGGATTCACGGTTTTGGAACACAGGTGTGGTTTAATGTTCCGAGTAAAACGGGCGTGGTTGTTCTCATCAACATGTGGCCCCCGCACGGAGGTCTTGAGATAGCGCAGGAGGTACTTGAGATGGTGCTAGGTGCCGACGAAGCGGTGCAGCCTATACCAACGCAGCCAACGCTTGAACCAACGCCAGAAGCATTGCAGCGTTTCATCGGTTATTATCGTGCCGAACCGGGCATTGATGTGAACATCGAGGTGCGCGACAGCAGCTTACAGCTTGCGGGGCACGGTAGGTCTCCGTATTCCCTGCACGCCCCGGCAACCCTTGAACCGACTGACAAGGAAAACGAATGGCTTGTCCACGGTGGACGAGCAGCCGGAGAAATTGCTCTCTTTAAGTTTGACGATGATGACCGCGTGATAAGCTATGAGTTGGGGGCTTTTGTGTTCAAGAAGTTGGTGTGACGATCCCGTTGAACATGCGGCTTACCTTGCATGTCATACAGGATATAGTTTCCTGAATTATCCGCGAATTGCGCTACCGCATCCTTGAAATTCTGAGTACCCGATCATTCGGACTATAGGCAAACGGATACCATTCATAATAGGCAGCATAAGAGTAGTACGGATTTTTATTTTTATGCCATGCTGTATCAGTGCGAATTCCCTCGAAATACTCTAGATCTAATTGCCCACCCTTGACGACCCCTGAAACTTTGATTGGACGATTTTCCCTTCGGGCGGATGCTGTCATTTGCAGCATCGATCGGATACGAGGCTGGTTCTCGAAATTGACCGTCTCCCTACAGCTAACACCGTTGACAACAATCCTCCATTGTCCTTCGCTGTAGGGCATCGGTGGCAAGAAGTCACCGTGGTGAGCGGCTTCGGGAACCCCAAGTATTGATATGCGTTGTCCTTCGTGACCACTCAGTTGTATCCCCAAATTATCAACGGAAATGGATTGATATGTCTTTCCACATCCTAGCCAAGTCGTACAACCCCAGCATAGAAGTAGAATAATCTTTACCGATTTCACCCTTAATCCCTCCTCAATTGACAGATGAATCTTTTGGGTAGGATAATATACATTGTATGGTCGGTCAAGCCATAATACTTTCCTAGCGACTGGCTTGCCGACCAATCGGCACTCAATCGACTTGCCAGTAAAAGACTTCAGGCAAACCTTCGGGATAAGCGTTATCAGGATCGTAAGTTTCGCCGGTCGCACTTTCCATGATCGGTGCCATGTATTCTTCCCAGCGTACAGAATCGTCACTCTCTGCCAGAATACGAGCGGCTTCCGTGTAATCCTCTACCTCCATGTAAAGGAAAAGTTGCAAGCCAAACATGAAGATACTCATTTTATGAACGCCTGCCCGCTGTAAATCTGCTAGCACTTCTTGCCAAACCTGTTGGTGTCGTCGGATGTATTCCTCTTGCTGCCCTTCCTTCGCACGCATAACAAAAGCGACACGCTGCATTGGCATCCTCCCTTGAGATCGCTATTCCTTAGCCCCCGGTATCGGCATGGTACTGAGCAACCCTCCATCAATATCAAGGGCAACGCCTGTTAAAAAGGCTGACGCATCGGATAAAAAGAACATAACAGCGTTAACCACATCCGCCACGGTGGCATTGCGCTTGAGTGGAATGCCTGCTGCGGTTTCTGCGAGGATTTCATCGGTCTTCTGACCTGTCGCGCCAATTTTCCAGTCGAGAACTGTGTGCCCCATGCCGGTCGTCGAAACACCTACCGGACAGACGCAGTTGACAGTCACCTCGTAAGGTGCCAACTCGGCAGCCAACGCCTTGGTCAGACCGACGACGCCGAACTTGGCTGCACAGTAGGAGAGGATCATCGGACATCCAACTTTTGCCGCATCGGAACCGATGTTGACGATACGCCCACGCCGCCCACTTTCACACAACAACGGCGCGGCTGCTTGGCTGCACAAAAAGGGGCCCTTCAGATCTACATCCACCACGCGGTCCCAGTCCGCCTCACGAATTTCTGCCAGTGGTGCGAAGTGGATGACACCCGCGGAGTTGATCAGCGTATCCAGTCCGCCGAAAGTTTCTTGGCAAGCCGCCACCGCTGCCTTTACTGAAACGGGTGAGGTAACATCGAGTTTTAAGGGCAGTACGTCGTCGGCGTTATCCAAGTTTCGGACGGCTTCTTCCAACCGCTCGGAATCAATGTCGCCGATTGCTACGCGTGCCTGCTGGTCAAGCAGCGTCCGCGCGATAGCCAAGCCGAAACCGCTAGCACCTCCAGTGATGAGAACACGACGCCCGGCACCTTGCATATCCGACATTTCCTCAACTCCTTGTATAGACTACCCCGCGACGTGACAAAGTCAAGCTACTTTTGTCGGACAAACTTCTGCAAGCGATGATCGACCTGCACTTCGCTGACATAGAGATCGCCGTGCGAATCCACCCAGATACCGTGTGGACAGGCGAAGAACTCGCCGGGAACGGTGCTGCCGCGTTCGCTGCCCCATTGGGCAATGATCTCACCATCAAGCGTCAGAATTGTGACGCGCTGCGCCAACTCCGCAACGTAAACAATATCGTCGTCATCAATAAAGATGGTGTCTGGCTCTAGGAATCCGCCCCACTCCTCGATATATTCGCCATCAAGCGTGAAAAACTGGATGCGGTTGTTGTTCCGATCTGCAACCATTACACGGTTGTGCCGATCTACCCGGACGCAATGCGGCAGATCGAATTCGCCCGGACCCGTCCCCGGTGATCCCCAAGACATAATGTACTCGCCATCGGGGGAGTATTTGTGCATCCGTGCGTTTCCGTACCCATCGCTGATGAACATTTCGCCGTCGGGACCGAGCGCAAGATCTGTCGGTAAATTGAAAGGTTCACCTTCCGCACCGGGCTGATCGGGAGTTCCCAACGTCATCAGGAGCTCTCCGTCAGGGGTGAATTTGTGCATGACATGCACCTCTCGCTCGACACAATAGATATTATCTTCAGCATCAATGAAAATGCCGTGCGAGTCCTTGAGGATATCCTCTCCCCACGACGCAAGGAAGTTGCCTTCGCGATCGAATACAACCATCGGGCGTTCGCTTCGGCTATAAACATAAATCCTGTCTTGTGAGTCCACCGCAACTGCGGGAATCCAACCAAATTTCCAACCTTCGGGGAGTTGTCCCCAACCTTCTTGTACCTCATAGGTATGGCTACCTGAACCATATATCATAATACTATACCTCCAAGACTTAGAATTTGAACAATCCGTGAGTTAAATTACGAATCCTGCCTAACGGTATGGTATACTTTTCTGAGTACAATCAATTTGAAATCCTTCCCATCTCTTTTAAGAATGCTCTTAGAAAGTGTACCTATAGTTAAAGTTAAAAGGGGAAAAAATGAAAAAAGATTTAATCCTCCTGTTGACAACAGCAGCTTTTATACTGCTCGGGTGTGCCCAATATTCGGGGGAGGTCAATGCGGTTGCATCAGCGAAAGATTATTCAGATGATCGCATCCTTACAGTCCTGCCGTACGACGCGATTCCCGCAATCACAAACCCCGAATTTGTCTCAGCCAACGAAGCGAAACTGGCGGCTGATTCGCCGGTCATTGGTGTTAGTTTCAAGGGCGAAAGCCGCGCCTATTCGATCCATCTGCTTAACGGACACGAAATCGTCAACGATGAAGTCGGCGGCGTCAAGATTGCGACGACGTGGTGACCGCTCTGCAAGACAGCTATCGTGTATAGTCGTGAACTTGATGGAAAAACCTACACATTTGGCGTTTCTGGCAAACTTTTACGTGATGCGCTGCTTATGTATGACCACCAAACCCAGACCCTTTGGTCACACATCACTGGTGAAGCGGTGGAAGGTGAACTCAAGGGGAAGCAGTTAAAGATGTTAGCCGGTACACCGCGAATCACATGGAAGGATTGGAAACGCAACCATCCATTGACAAAAGTGCTCTCTGTCCCAAATGTTTTTCGTCGTCCGGAGAGACGCATCCAAGATGTAAGAGCCGATAACTACGCTAGGTATCATGCCAGTCCCAACGCAGGTATAAGCGGCACACAGTATACTGATGGTCGCTTGATGAATAAAGAGCTAGTTGTTGGCGTCCGCATCAATGAAAACTATCGCGCTTATCCTTTCACGGCTTTTAAGAAGCAATCGATTATCAACGACGAAGTAGGTGACGTGCCGTTACTAGCCTTTCACGATTTGGAGTCGAATGCGACCGCCGTTTTTCTCCGCACTGTGGACGGACAAACATTAAAGTTTGAGCCAGCGCAAGGTTACTTCGTTAAAGACACCACAACGAAGACAACATGGAAACCTTATCACAGGGATGGCAACGGAAGGCAAACTCAAAGGACACACGCTAGAGCGATTACCGGCGATGAATATCTACTGGTTTGCTTGGGCGCGCTACCATCCCGAAACAACTGTCTATGAATAAGGCTTTATTGCCTGTTACACTTCCTATCATCGGATATTTGGTATTATACCACAACTATCGATGTTAATGGAAACGTTTGTTTTCGTACAAATCGGAAAGCAAATCAAATCGGAGAGTTAAACAATCTGACACCAAAACTATACGATTGCACAATTGCCAAAAATGGAGTAAAATCTTCTGTGTGATGTACCAAAGTACTTGGCCATAAATACCCTCAAAGTAAAAAGGGAGCAACAGATGAAGGATCGATTAAGAGTTGGCATTGTTGGCGCACGCAGAGGAGCGGGGCATATCCGTCCCTTCACAACTATTACCGAAACAGAAGTGACCGCAATCTGTGATCTGAGCGAAGATACTCTTCATGAGGTCGGAGATCGATTTAGTGTTCCGAAACGGTTCACAGACTACGAAGAGATGCTCGCAGATGATATTGATATCGTCGTGCTTGGGACACCCGAAAATCTGCATGTGCCGCAGTCTATTGCGGCAATGGAGGCAGGGAAGCATGTGGTCAGCGAGGTGACGGCGGCAACCTCCATGGAACAGTGTTACGAGTTGGTCAGAGCGGTGAGAAAGAGCAAAACGAAGTATATGATGGCGGAGAATAAGTGCTATACGCGGTCAAATATGCTGGTCGGAAACATGGTGCGCCAAGGCTTGTTCGGAGACATCTACTTTGGTGAGGGTGAATATCTTCATGACATCAAAGTGCTGCATCACGACAGCAGTGGCAATCCAACCTGGCGATATTATTGGCAGGTCGGAATAAACCGATGCAACTATGCGACGCATAGCCTCGGTCCGGTGATGGACTGGTTTGATGAACGGGTTGTTTCGGTAGTGTTGTCTTGGGACTAGCGTGCACACCGACCCAGAACACGCTATGGAAGACACCGTGATGATGTTGTGCAAGACCGAGAGTGGGGCTCTGATTAAGATCCGGATTGATATGCTCTCCAACCGTCCGGCGAATTCATACCTAAGTTTGCAGGGAACGAAGGGTTGTTACGAAGGCACACGGGGATTGGGGGATGTGGAGAAGGTTTGGTTGGCAGATTATCATCAACAGGGCAAGTGGCAACCGCTGGCAGACTTTGAGGAGGAGTTTCTACCGGAGAGTTGGAAAAATCCGCCAGAGGAAGCGGTGAAGGCTGGAGATGTGACTGAGGAATATTTCGAGATGCGCGGTTTCGTCGATAGCATCATTAACGACACCAAGTCGCCAATTGATGTCTATGACGCTATGGATTTCACAGTGCCGGGACTGGTTTCTGAGGAATCGATTGCGAATGGCGGAAAGCCCGTTGAAGTTCCTGATTTTCGGGATATTGACTAGATCCTGTTGACATTTGGGTGTCGAGATATGAATCTCGATCTACAGAGGTGGTGCGTTTCGGTACATATGTCGCCCCGTTGGGGCTTTGGGGGGGAGATTTCTCGTACCTCAGAAATTGAGCCTGAAACCGGCTTCAACCGAGGTTTTCTGAATTGGCTCAAACTGTGTCTTACCTGCCGCATCTTCTACCCGCCGGAAACGATATTCGCGGAGAACTGCGACCTCAAACCTCGGAAAGATCTCATATCCGATTCGCACGATGAACGCGGATTTACTATCGAGACGGAAGAGATCCTCGAAAAAGCCCGGATCTTTGCTCTCTTCTTTCTCTGGAAAACCAGGATCTGGCTCGCCGATGTTGCGTTTGACATAGAATGCCCGGAACGATGTCCGTTCAGCTATACCAGATTCTGTGATACCAAGGTATAACTTTGGTTCTGTGTTGGTATAATCCTCAAAAGTCGCAATGAAATTGACCTGTGGAATCGGTCTCACGGCGATCATCGAGAAGTAACCTTGCCTTGCTTGGGCTGCATCGTCATCTTCATCCATCCCCAAAAAGTCAGGAGCAACGCCTTTGGCAGCGTCGTAGGTGTAGTCAAAAATGGTCGGGTAAAATTGTGCGCCAAAAGTGCGGTACTCCAACTTGAAAAGGGCTTGGGAAAGCGATACACCGATTCCGATAGCATTTCCCATCGCAACATCATTTATCTCATCAATCTCTTCCGTTTTCGATCCCGGTTTCGTGTTTAAGACAGCAACATCATCATATATATCCAAACGCAGTGACTTGTTGTGAACAAGCGGGAAACCGATATCGACCCCCAATGCGATAAGCGGATCTCCGCCCGGAATCAGACTCGGATCGGGTTCAATGTCCGTTAGATAGGTTGCGCCCAATTCAAGACTGTTGAGGAGTGGCATACCCCCCTCCTCCTGTTGCAGAGGACGAACAAACATCCGCCCGCCGAAAACGGTTGGATCGCCGACGTTATTAATGATTGTTTCAACCCCAATCTTTTTCGTCTCCGAACTGAGGTTTAGGCGCAAGCCCCGGCGATCATAGTTTGAATATCCCGACATAATGAACCCGTGCCCGATAGTGGCGTAGTCCAACGCACCGAAAACGGGTGTAAAACGATTCGCTGAGATGGCCATAACGCACATAGCGCACAATCCGAAGGAGGGTACTTATATCGTCCCAAGTCTCGCCATCTTCAGCGAGGATTGCGTGTTCGCCATCATCAGAGGAACTGTAAAGCAGGACAAGACCGAGCCCAAATCCAACTTTGCCGAGATCTATCTCCGGCTGCAACTGAAACCGTAGGAACGGTTCGCCATTGATGAAGGTGAATCCCAATCCCGAAAGTTCTCCCCTACTCAAAGCCATTTCTTCTGGATTCGGTGGTCCCCATACGACAGCACTGTTTCGCCTGCAATTTCACTTTGCCCGACCTGTCCATAAGTTGCCAAGACGAAGCCCAATGATAACATTCCTATCCAAATGGCAACGCACTTGCCCCGGTTCATAAATTTCCCCTAAAAATTTTGTATAAGTTCTTGTCCAAGTAGATAATTCTCTCCATCGATTTGTAGTAGTATCCCCTTATTCAAAGACACGGAACAGAATATCAAAAACCGGATGATCATCAACACGATGGCTGAATTTATCCCGACACAGCGTTATCTTTCCACGCCCGCTTTGGAACTTGAGGCGGATTTTAATTGTGGTACTCGGGATCAGCGCATCGAGTGCAAAAACTTCATAAAAGTCTTGTCGTTCTTCCGGTTTGAGGCTGATAGGGAGGCTGTTGCGGAATAAACTTGGAAAGAGTATCGCGTGTGGTACTTGGTATAATTCCGTATCTTGCCACCTGTGTCCAATCTTCGCTTGGAACTGACACGCTTGAATTGTAACAGGGACCTGATCGCCCTCGTTATAGATACGACACGAAACGAGAAACAGCAGATGTCCACCGCGTGTAATAAAGCAGTTCGCCTGTTTTGTTAGTAGCTCGACTCTGAGATGGCTTCCGCGTCGCCTTCGACTGTGGGTTCGCCTGCCGGCGCGGTCTGCATAGAGGTCATAGATCCATTTGGAGGCAGCAAGTATAACAGCGATAATACTGAGAATGAGGGCAATTGTTGCACGGTCCATTAGTGATTCAAAATTATCCTTACGTCAGTTACCCCACCCTGAAGGGCTGGGGCTTGTTGCCCGTTTCCCCGGGATTTACAAGGTTCTACGCTTCTTTCCTCTCAAGCCATGCAAACAGTTTTTTCGCTTGCTTGATAGTCGGATATATTCGATACTGATAGGTTTTAATCATTGGGATTGTCTTTCTGTCTTTCATATCCATACTACTGGAGTGTGGGAGACCCTAACGTGCGTTAGGGGTAGCATTCTCCCACGAAAGACAAGGCAATTATACCATTTTTTCTAAGATTTTACAATAAAAAAGGAGGCGCAGTTTCCTCCCCACCCTAAAGGAATAGGGTCTCCACTGCGAAGATTTGATGAAACGTAAGCCGCTTTTCCACTTCACGTTTTACACATCAGATCTGTGTTTCAAGGAGGGCAATGCTCCTCGGATCTAGCTGATGATAGTTGACAATTTCGTATCGATTGCCATCAATATCCTTAATCAGTACGCGTCCGCCATCAAGCGAGGTGATGTCATTCCGAGAACGCAGATCGAAAGAAACGGAGCCTACTTCAGTTTCAGCTTCCCACTGGGTGACACCGAACTGCCCCGCAAAGGGCATGAATCCTTGTAATTTTCGGCATAAAATAGCATTTTTCCAACTCTTCTGCAAGAATTGTCCGATCCACCTTTTTTAACTGCTTTATATCCTCAATCAAGCCGAGCTCGTTTTTTTCGGCGTCAAGCAAGCTGATATACTGATCTGGTTGGGTCAATGGAAATGTGCGCACTGGCTCAACAGGCGCGTGAACTGAACCGTCCGGCAGTTCCGCTTCCAGCTCTGCAAACTGGTTGCGGCTAATCTTTAAGCGTTTGGGATCAAGAAATTGGACCTCATCTTCGATCTGAAGGGGCTGCTCCACTGCATCTACTCCCTTTACATTTCGCTCATGTTAAGAAATCGTGCAACAGAAACTGTAGGGTTCAACGATCGTTGAACCCTACCAAAAACTCGGTTTCTCTTCGTTTCGCGTTTCGCTCCTACCATGCCCGAATCTTCGAGAGCTCCATCTGCTTTTCACATAAGTTGGCGTAAGTGCCGCCTTTGGCGATGAGTTCCTCGTGTGTGCCAATCTCATCAACTTGCCCTTCTTTGAGAACAACCAGACGATTGGAATGTTTGAGTGTCGAAAGGCGGTGTGCAATCGCGAAGACGGTCCGTCCCTGAATCAGCCGTCCCAATGCCTCTTGGATTCTCGACTCGGTCTCCGTATCAACAGACGAGGTTGCCTCATCAAGGATGAGAATGCGCGGATTTTTGAGGATAGCACGAGCAATGGAGATTCGCTGACGTTCTCCGCCAGAAACGCGTGTCCCTCTTTCACCAACCATCGTGTCGTAACTATCGGGAAACTTAATGATGAAATCGTGGGCGTTTGCGGCTTTAGCTGCAGCGATAATCTCTTGACGAGTTGCATCCGGTTTTCCGTAGCCGATATTGTCGGAGACGGTGCCTTCAAACAGGAATGGATCCTGTAACACTACCCCAATTTGTCCTCGCAGAGACTTAAGTTCAATATCGCGGCTATCATGCCCGTCAATGAGAATTTCACCTTCGTTGGGATCGTAGAATCGGGTGACTAAATTGATGAGGGTGCTCTTGCCTGCACCGCTAGGTCCGACGAGCCCGATCATCTCTCCCGGTTTGGTGGTAAAGCTAATACCGTTGATGGCGTTTTTCTCAGTATCATAAGAGAAGAAAACGTCGCGAAATTCAACCTGCCCCCGCATATTTGGAAGGTCAATAGCATCGCTGCTACTCGCAACACTAGGCGGCGTGTCGAGGACCTCAAAGACCCGTTCAGCAGAAGTCGCGGCTCTCAGGAACCGGCGGTTCATCTGCGCAAGCGTTCGTACGGGCTGTAAAAACCGGGTCATATAAGTCATGAATAGCATAATCTCACCAAGCGTTAAATCTCCGTTGAGGATCTGGCGTCCCCCAACGAACCAGATGAGCACTGTTCCAATATAGGTCATGAAAGTCATGATCGGCTGATAAAGTGTCCACAGTTTAGCGGCATTCATTTCCCCTTCAAAAACCAGATGTGCCTGTTTTTCAAAACGGTCGACTTCGTATTTCTCACGGGTAAACGCCTTAACAACCCGTATCCCTGGAATCGTACTCGCCAAAATTGTGCTAATTCCAGCGTAGCGTTTCCACAGAACGTGGAAAACCTTGTGCATCTTGTGTCCAAAGTAGAATGAGAAAAGGATAATCAAGGGAATCGGAAGCAACACCCAAAGTGCCAGCTGCCAGTTAATGACAAACATGATAATGCACATATAGACCAGCGCCATTGAATCGCCGATAATATCCTGCAACCCTTCAGCGATAAAGTCTCGCAGCCGTCCGATGTCCTGAGTGATGCGTGACATCAGATTTCCCGTCTCCCGCTGTTGGTAGAAATCGAGCGAAAGGATACTCATATGTCGAAAGGCATCATTCCGCAATGTCAGCGTGATGCGCTGACCGACCCACGTCATCATGTATCCCCGGACTGCTGAGAAAACTGCCGTGAAAACGTGCGCTCCAACCATCAGCAGCACAATCATCACCAGTTGTTCAAATGCGCCCGGTTCGACCAGCTGTCCTCCTGTTATTGCCATCATTGCAGGAACAAGGATGTCATCAATAAGCGATTTACTCAGAATAGGGGGATAGAGGTCTACAAGCCGTATGACCAGCATGATTAGTAGTGCCGGAACAGAAACCTTCCAAAATGGGATCGCGTATTTTAGCAGGCGGACGAGGAGTTTCCCCTTCTCGACGCAGTTCGGGCAGACATCAGACCATCGCGGGATCGGGCGTCCACAAGTTTCACATCTAATCTTCTTTTTTCCGGGATCGACATATTTCCGATGTCGTTTAGATGTTTCCGCCTCCGGCTTGACTTTGTCAATCAACAATTCGATTTCCGGCGTTGCCTCGGCAAACTTAGGAGCGAGCCGCTTAGAGTAGCGAGCAATTTCAAGTGCCCCCTCTGAGGTTCGCACTTTCATGAAGTTATTGCCATGCAACTCTCGTATTTCAATACTATCAATGGCTTCAAGTGCAATGTTCTGGATTTCAGGTGTAGGCGCACCGTTTTGGTTAAAAGCGAGCAAGCGTTTATCCGTTGCTAACACCCAATCTTTTCCGTAAGTACCATCAACCTGTAGATCTGTTGAGATAGCAATTTTAATCTCTTCTTCTTGCTCCAGCAAATCTTCAAGCTGATCTTGGAGTGCTGTTGGGACTTCCTCTAAAGTTGTCGTCTCTACATCGGACCGTCTAGTAGCACTCCTACTACCGGAAGAACGAGCCATTCGATGTATGTCCCGTCTAGACCCCCCCCCACTGTGCATAAAAGAACCTCCTTGTTGAGCAAAAAACGAAACCCGTACCAACGGAATTTTGGCACGGTTCTTTTTGGACGACGGAACATAGAAAATGTTGAAGGAAAATCAAGGAAGGGCAATGCGACGTATCAGGAAAACACAGAGAAGGTTCAGAAAGGGGAAGAAAATCGAGTTAGCTCATGTCAAAAAAAAGCGCGAAACACGAAAAGCGTGAAACGTGACGTTCCGAACCGAGAATCCACGACTCCGTCCGTATTGTTCTAATCCAACGGAATCGGGATCTACGACCGAGAGTCCGAAAGTTGTTCCCTACGGTGCTGTTGCACGACTTCTTAACATGAGCCATGAGAGACTTATCAGGGAACGTACGGTGTGCATTAGCAGCCGGTAGCGATAAATATCGCAACCTTCTGGACCAAATTACCGTCCTGCGCCATCGACGAAAGGAACAACATCGGTGCAGAATATACGGTGTAATGCGGGGTTGCATTAATAAGCAGGTCCAATTGACCGTCGCCATCCAGATCTCCTGTCCAGAGCAGGGTAGGTATGGCACCGTGCGTTGATCTATATGCGAGCAGTTCCTGCGATAATTGTCCCTTCGATAGTTCAAGGCTGTAGTTTTCGAGTGAAGTAAACCCGTTCGGTCCTATATCTCCCTCGCCATAAGCTGTCAAATGACTTTCGTTCTTGTCGTCCAATCTAAGGTTGAGGGACTTACCGGGACTCAAAATTGTCTGTTCAGCGGATAGTGTCTTAATGGATTCTCTTTCGGGTGCATCCAAACCTTTTATCAGAAAAAGCGGGCGCACCCGCCCCTCCACCGAAACCACTTTTCCGGTCTTCTCCCCAGCATTATCAACGAATGGGTCATAAACGGTTTCCACTGTAATCCTCGAAGGGATTAGCGTGTATCCATCGGGCATCGAATACAATCCCAGCCAGACTTCACCTGATCCTGCTGAAACCTCATCGCCGTGAAATACACCGACTTGTAAGAGTTGAATTTCAGATTCTACAGGCGATGCCGCTGATTGGTCATTACAACCAAACATAACGCAACAGATCCATCCCGCCCAGAAAATAGACATCGTAATTGTGAATGACATACGGACTAACATGATTTTATTCCTCCCTACCTCAACTTGTGTTTCAGCTTACCCATTTTCAAAGGTTTCAAAACTGTGTCACATTTTGTTGCGCAAGATGCGCGCCAAAACCATCAATAGCGCGTAAAACGTGATGTCCCGTTCCGAGGATCCCGATCTATCGGGACGTGAAACGTGAAAATTATTAGTTCATTGGTTCATTAATGAACTAAATCGGTTGCTGTTGCACGACTTCTTAACATGAGCCAACTAAGCTAGGAGGAGAGGGAAAGGTGTCTCAGTTCAGTGACACTTGGGACAAGCGCACACGGGATGGTGTGTCTCTAAACACACACCTATTCATCTGAAAATTCTAAGGGCTTGAATTTTTGGAAGGTACGTGCTATACTGAGTACGTACGATAAATGAATTGACCAGATAAACACCAATATAAGCGATGTTAAGTGCAATATACACTAAATCATTTGAAGGGACCTGATTCAATGGGAAAATGGATTGTTCTTTTGCTCCTTGTCGCCGCTCTGTGTGTGTGGCAGGCAGGCGAAATATTTGCTGTGGGTTTTTTGAAGTTTGAGCGGGAATTCAGTGGGAAGGGCTCAACAGACGGATTTTTTAGCAAAAATATTCATGTGGGATTTGACAACACAGGCAACATTTATGTCAGCGACGCAGATAACCGGCTGGTCCAGAAAACTGTCACCAACAGGCAAATTCATCATGCAAATTCCGAAAGAGAAAACTGTGCACAGCATACTCAGAAAGCCGGGCGATGTTGCTGTCGATGGTGATGGCAATATCTACGTTGTTGATCAGGCTATACCCCATCATATCCCGGAAACTGCGGACCCGAAACTCTATTGGTTTGGTCCCTGTGTTTATAAGTTCAATCGAGATGGCGAACTAATGCACACCTACGTTGTCGATGCGATTGACGTACGCCCCAAAAGTAGTTCTGCCCACGCGCTTGATGATTGACGAGGAAGGTAAAACAGCATTCGCCTATCAACCGAGGAACTATGATCGGTCAGTTCGCATTGATGTGAATAATCAAAACCAACTGTATGTGCTGGATGCGAAAAACGCAAAGGTTCACAAATTTGGTGACGGACGGGGAGAAATTAATCGCGTTTGGGAGATACGGTGCAAGCAACGGCGAGTTTGACAGCGATGCCTCAGACATTGAAATTGATGCTGAAGGGAATGTGCTTATTGCGGACACCGGCAATCATCGTGTGGTCAAGTTTAACGCGGACGGGAAGTTTATATTGAAATTTGGGGTAAAGGGACGTGGCGAGGGAGAATTTGTCAAGCCTATCGCCGTTGTCGCTTTGGCAACGGGTGAGATTTTGGTTAAAGATAAGAGCCAGTTCAAACGGTTTTTGGGAAGTCCACTCGCAAATTTTTTGGATGTGGTTTCACCGTCCGGGCAGGGGCTCGCTGATACTTATTCAACCGGCACAGGACTTGTCAATTCGATCATTGATACCACTCGTCCACGCTCTGCCTCTCTTAGCCCAAATTCGCAGTCGTCAGATCTGGCTATCCTACATCGGCGGATTCGTCTGCTTGAGGAAGCGGAATATCGCCGTTACCTCAACGAATATCTCGATGAAGAAGATGAGAAAGACGAAAACAAAAAAGAGGAGGCGGAAGATCTGAAGATTAAAGGATTCGTGAGACAATCTATCACAACGTCATTGCGCGTGTACAGCGATTTAGTAGTAACGGAAAATATAAAGGACGTGTGGTTTATGAAGTGGATAGACAGAGCGCGGAAGACCATGATCTCGCTTTCCTTACCTTAGATCCCCTCGGTCACATTTACCTTCGCGACGGGAGTAATTTAATCATTCGTCAATATTCCATTGAAGGTTTTACGATTAAGCCGTCGCATATGAACGCGGTTTATAATACTCGGGCACTCAACCGCGATCATGACTTCCTCGAAGATTACGAGGATATCGACGATGAAGCAGACGTTGATGACCAATTGAATCTGTTACAGTTGAACAACTCCTTCTTTTGGACATATAACCTCTCGGAAAGCTGGAACCTGACCCTTGCGGATGTCTTCACCTATGGAGAGCAGGATGAACGCTATATAACACCTCCGAAAGAGGAAGATAGCTACGATTTTGAAACCCAAGCGTTGACGAACACCGTCGTTGCAAATCTGAAATTTATCACAAATCCCAATGCCTACCACTACAAGGAAGTCAATCTTTATGCTGAACGGATTGATGGTACAACAGACCTTTATCAACAAGCACTCTTCCCAAATCTGAACCGCCAAGGTCAGGAGGGAGAAGGTGATGCGAGTTCTACAGCTTTTGGGGTGAATTGGGACGTATTCACGGATGTCAATCTGTGGTTGGAATACACGGATTTGAATCCGGCGGAGACGAGTCGTAATTTTGTGCGTCGTTATTTTGATGCTTCGGGTAATCTCTACGAGGTCTTTAGCAGCAGCAACCGGGCGAAACAGTTCGTGGGTGAATTGACGGTTAAGTTTTAGGTTCTGATCGCGACCTGCCCAATTTTGACATCAAACGCCGAAAAACAGATGTCAACCCTTCCGAAAGTGTAGCGGTTATATCCACACCTCAAGTCTGGATCTGCTAATCGAGACCAGCAATGTCAAGCCTTCTCCTGACAACGACACAGCCCTTCCAAAACCCTCCCTCCTAGAAATTTGTTTGACTTTACCCACAAATTTTGCTACACTGAACGCCCTGCGAAAAGGGCGTGTTTTTCAATTACCCAAAGGATGGTTGAAAGACATAGATGGTATCAAGCAAATCAATTTCCGTTATGACAAATGTTACTCTAATGGGTCAAGAATCCTCAAACGACAGGAGAAAACAATGTCTCACAAACGCAAAAACGTCGTCAAATTTTTCGCAATTTTAGGTTCAGCGGTATTACTAATCGCGCTGACAGCAACTTGGACGCTGACGGAGGAATCCAACTGGTATCCCTCCAAATGGGGAAAAGATGATCAACGCGGTGCAGCAAACCTGCTGACGGCTACAAAGGTTTTGGAAGCTGCCAGCCTGATTAAGGAAGGAAAGTCTACCAACTCGGTCGGTTTACGAAGCGGGTATGCCGCTGTTTGGGACACACGCCACTATAGCTTGTTGATCCCCCAAACCGGCAGCACCGATCACGCAAATAAAGTCACGTGGCATGATGAGATTGTCAGTGGCGAAATTGGACAGATTGGCACCCAATTCGATGGATTGGGACACCTCGGTATCGGCGATCTTTACTACAACGGAAACAATCGCCTCGATTTTGCCAAGCCCGATGGATTGAAGAAACTGGGTGTGGAGAATGTCGGTGTGTTCGTTACCCGCGGGGTTCTCATTGACGTTGCCGGCTATAAAGGTGTCGAGCATCTGGAGGGCGGCTACGAAATCACGGTTGAAGATATAGAAGGCGCGTTAAAAAAGCAGGGTGTGGAGATACGTCCGGGCGATGTGGTCATTACTCATACCGGTTGGGGTAAATTCTGGATGACGGACAATGAACGCTATAACGGATCGGAGCCCGGTATCGGTATGGACGCGGGCAAGTATTTGGTTGAGAAACAGATTGTTATGGCGGGTGCAGATAACTGGGCAATTGAAGTGATCCCGAACCCTGACGAATCAATTTTTGCCCCGGTCCATCAACTGTTCATTGCCAAAACCGGCATGTATAACATTGAGAATCTCATCACCGCAGAGCTCGCAGCGGATAAGGTCTACGAGTTCGCCTTTATCTTCGCCCCGCTAAGGCTCAAAGGCGCTACTGGATCTCCGGGCAATCCGATCGCGATTCGCTGAATCGGGTTTCGGCTATTCCCTTTTGATGACTTTAGAGAAGGAAAGCCATGATGAAATACTTGAATGCGGTGAGGCAGTCCTCGGAGTGTTCGCTGCCCTTGCCTGTCTCACAGTGCCCTTTTCAGGTTGTGCTTCTAAAGAATCAGAACTGGAAAAGGGCACAAGTGCCTTTCTCAAAGTGGATGATTATGAGAACGCATTAAAATTGGTTGAGGGTTTTATTTTAGAGAACCCGGAGAAACCGATTGGGCATGCCATGTTGGCAAAGGTACTTGCTGCAAATGGGCAAACCGAGAAAGCACTCAAAGCATATTATCAGTTTTATAAGCTGGGTGAAACACTCTCTGAAGAGCTGCTACTTGAACTACTGCTTGGTGCTCTCAACGATGATAGCTGGGAGGTACAATCGCATGCTGTGTGGGTGTTGAAAGAATTGGGAGATGACCGTGCTGTCCCTGCTCTGATAAACCTTCTCAACCATGAACGATCGGATGCCGCAGAAGCATTGGGAAAATTAGGGGATAAAAGTGCGGTGCCCCATTTGATCAATGCCCTCAACCATGGCTCCTGGTCGGTACAGGAGGATGCCGCAAAAGCGTTAGGAAAATTAGGGGATAAAAGTGCGGTGCCCCATTTAATAAAACTCATCACCTTACAACGGCGCGGTAGGAAGGTTTGCAGAAGAAGAGTGGAGAAAGTGGGAGATAAGCGCGGTGAGTCCGTTTTGATAAACGCTTTTCAACCATGACAATAGCACCGTACGAATGAATGCCGCAGCCGTTTTAGGAGAGTTGGGGGATGAGCGTGCGGTGCCTGCTTTGATAAATGCTCTAAAGATGACCATATCACAGTACGATGGGTTGCCGCAGAAGCGTTGGGAAAGTTGGGAGATAAGCGTGGTATCCCTGTTTTGATAAACGCTCTCAACCATAACGAAGGCTTGGTGCGATGGGATGCTGTAGACGAGAGCTTGGTAGCATGGAATGCTGCAACAGCGTTAGGGGAGTTAGGGGATAAGCGTACGGTGCCCACTCTGATGGAAATTCTCGGAGATGACAATCAGGACATGGAAGTAAAGCTTGAGGTGATGAAAGCATTGGTGAAGTTAAACCGATAAGCACCACAGGCAGAGGGAGAAAGTATGTCCAAAACGAAGTAGTATCGCGTCGGAATTATCGGTTGTGGCGGCATCGGCGGAAATTACGCGACAGCGTTTCAGCAACTGCACGACCGCGTGGAGGTTGTCGCCGCCTGCGATATCCTCGAAGAGAAGGTGAACGCGCTCGTTGAGCAATTTGAGATTCCGTCGGCGTATACGAACATGCAACAGATGTTAAGCAAAGAAGGACTTGATATCGTCGGTGTGACAACGCATAATCGGGAGCATGTCGAACCGACAATTGCAGCAGCCCAAGCAGAGGCTAAAGCAATCCTCTGCGAAAAGCCGATGGCGTTGAACATGAGGGACGCAGACCGGGTGATCGAAGCGTGCGAGCGGTCTGGAACGAAATTGGCGATTGACCACACCATGCGGTTTGAGCCGAATTGGCGTCGTGTCAAGCAGATGGTGGATGACGGTGCCATTGGTACCCTATTACACATCGAAACTCAGAATTACGGCGATACCAGTACGTTGCTGCACAACGGGACGCACAGTTGCGACTCCATTCGATGGTTCGGCGGGGATCCGGAGTGGGTTATGGCGACTGTTGACCGGAGTAATGAACGTGAACGGATTACGAGTTTTTTCGGTCTCAACGACGGAATCACCGCCCTGTTCATGACCGGCGGTCACTGGGATTACCGGCTGGACGGTTGCTTCATCCTTGAGGGAAGTGAAGGTAAAATAGAGGTCCGTCCACAACGGGGTTGGCAGCCGCTGATCCGGCTTTGGAAGAACGATGGAGGGTTGGGAGACTTCCGTGAGGGTGAACAGATTGAGGCGATAGGCAGCGAACTCATTGGGGATTCGACAGGAAATGTACCGAGCGAAGGCGCGTGGGAAATGGTCGCTTGTCTCGACGAGGATAGAGAGAGCGTCTCCAGCGGATACGATGGCCGCATCGCTTTGGAGATGTGCCTTGCCGCTTACGAATCGGAACGGCTTGGCAGAGCCAAAATCACGTTTCCATTGGCTCAAAAAGAATCTCCGCTTGAGTTGATGCTCGAAAGCGGACAGCTTCCATACATCCCTGCGAGAGAATACGGTTGGGAGCTAGGTTAAACTTTGGGAGCAAAATCTTTCCCACTGTCATCGTTTTGCCCTCCCCAGCGTTTATGTCTGCGTTGAGCCCCAATTTTATTGGAGCGGCAACTATTCCATATTCGTAAAGGAGACCCTACCATGTTTTTATTCAGGGGACAGCACCTGTTTCCTCTGCTTATAGCAATCCCTCTTTTCCTAATTCTGGGGTGTAGTGAGAGCAATCGTGTCGATAATTTCGCGCCAAGGATTTCTGCCTTTGAGGCGGACTCCGATATCATCGAACCCGGCACCTCAGCCGACATCACACTCAAAGCCATTGACGTTGATGGCGATAAACTGTCTGTTGAATGGTATGCGACCGGCGGTACGATTGAGGGCGATAATCTCGGTGCGATTTGGACTGCTCCCGAAGAGGAACAAAAATACCTGATTGAAGTCACCGTGAGCGACGGAAGGAAATCGACCACAAGCGTCATCGGCATCCGTGTGTGGCGAACCCGTCCGGGGGATTACTATCCACTCGCTATTGGCAATAAGTGGAACTATCACGATGATCAAGGAAATCGGGTTATCTTTGAAATCGTTGACACAATCGAGATCCAAGTCACCAGCGATCGAACTGTTAAAAGCTATGTCTTACAGAAATCGAGTCCTGATGAGGGGCTAGAAGGCATCCTCAATTTCTCCTACTTGGGTCATAAAATTGAAAATGGCGTTGTCAAGGGAATCTTCCAGCATGCTCAGAATGTTACCTCCGGCACGGAAGATACAATCCTTTTCTCACCTTTTTTACCGCTTTACAAGTTTCCGCTGATCCCGGGGAATCAATGGCAAACAAGCTTTCAAGCAAAGTTGTCCCCTGAACTGTTTCCAATCGGTGGCGGTGTAGATGAGTTTGAGGTACTTTCAGAGGAAACCTTGACGGTTCCGGCGGGAACGTTTGAGAACGTATTTCAGGTACAGGAGACATTTAAGTGGAGCATTTTCGATCATCCCCTCGACATAACGGTGGCACAGAAATGGCTTGCTCCCAATGTAGGCATCATCAAATTCACTCAATCTCAGACCCGCGGGGATGTTACCGTTGATGTTGAGTTTGAACTAGAGTCCTTTGAACTGGTAGAGGAATAAGCACCGCATTCAGCGATTTGACACTAGTTCTTTTAAGGGTGCCAGCAGTTTCGCCGTAAGATAGGGGGTGGATCCCTCCCCAACTGCATCAGGATTCCAACTTCTTAATCCCGATGCTTCATCGGGGGCAGGTGGTGTCTCGAGGTCATCGCGTTCTGGAATCGGTTCGGCAGCTTTAATGACTTCCCAGACTTCACGGAGCATCTCCATGCGATAGCACTCCAAACTCCCGTAACGTCCTTGGTCAATACACTCCAATCCACACCTCTCGAAACAGAGAAAGGCGGTATAGTTATCGACACCGACTTGAAGCTCAAAAGCATCCACGCCGAGATGTTCAAATGCCAAGTCGATTGCCTGCTGCGTCGCCTCTGTGCCATACCCCTGATAACAGCAATCGGGTCGAATAACAATAAACTCAAGTGTTGCGACTTTCTCATCCTCACCGGTACATCTAATTAGCATAAAGCCAACCAGTTCGCCGCTTGGCAGATCAACTGAAAGCGGGTGCGTATATTCGTCAGCAAGCCAACGATGCCAATTGTCGACGTAAGCGTGGAACGGCATGAATTCAGTGCGCAAGCGATTACGAAGGGTAGGCTCATTTGTCCAGCCCCAAGTCCGCCGCAAATCTCGCTCCTCAGTTGTTCTCAGTCTTATGCTGCCGCCGTAAAGCTTTTCTATCTCGCGTAGCTGGGTTTGCAGGATTGCTAACTGATCTGTATAGGAATCTGCCTGTCCTGCTGCAGTGCCAATCAGTCGCTGCTTCGGCTGATCAATGAACTCAGCCTGCTTCAGTCGATTCTGAAAATAGGTGAGTTTCTGTTCATTTTTTTCAATAATTCGTCTCAATTTGTCAATCACTTGACGTCCACTATCGCTTCGCACGTTTATGCCTCCTCTCATACCGTTTTTTCTCTTTCTTCGGTCCTTCACGCTCAAATCTTCCTGCACTAAATCCCGATATGCGCAAGTAGCTATCGTATCGCAATTCGCTAATCTTTCCACCCTCGACAGCACTTTTAACCGCACACCCCGGCTCATGTTGATGGGTGCACGCTGCAAATTTGCATTCGGGAATGTAGGGACGCATTTCGGGGAAATGGATGTCCAGCCCCTGCTCATCATCAATCTCAAACAAGCCGAGTGTACGGATGCCCGGTGTGTCCGCGACGAACCCACCAAAATGGAGTGGCAACAAGGCAACCTCCGTTGTGGTGTGCTGCCCCTTGTGCATCCGCTCATCAACATCACCAACACGTAGCTGCAAGCCCGGTTGAATTTCGTTGAGTAGTGATGATTTGCCAACGCCAGACGATCCGACGATAGCGGAAATCCGATCTTTCATCACTGTACGCATTTCGTCAATTCCAGCACCCGTTACAATACTGGTGTAGATTAGATTGTAACCGATTCCCTCGTACAGTGCCATTTGTGCTTTTAATTTTTCCAGTTGGACCAAGTCAATCTTGTTAATACAGATTACGGGTAACATCCCCGATGCCTCTGCTGTCACGAGAAATCGATCCAGCATGCGTAATTTGAGTTGAGGGTTTCGTGCCGCAAAGATGACTAGCAGGAGATCGAGATTGGCTACAATGACCTGTGGCAATTTGTTTACGCGCGTACGACCAAATTGGGTCTGACGCGGAAGAATTTCCTCAATATAACCTACATCCGTTTTCGACTGTGCCCGCGAAATTTGCACCCGATCACCGACGGAAACGAGATCCACGTAGGGCAACTCTTTCGTTTCTGCACGCTCCCGTCTATCCGCTTCAATAATATGATGTCGCAATGAGCAGTGGCAGAGTTGTTCCCTGATTTGGACATCATAAACCCCACCGTATGCTTTGATAACGATTCCTTCATCCATAAAATATAACCTCACAAGGTTAAATAAAAAAAGCCCGCAAGGAAACTCATCCTTACGGGCTTTCCGACATTACACCAAAGGAGATTTAAGTAGCCGTTCCTACCGACCCAAAACGCAGATGGGCAGAGTCAAGACGAGTTCCCTGATTATCCAATGTATTGTTTTTTCTATTGTAGTTGATTCGTTTAAGCATTTCTTGCATGACTTTGCACCACCCTTCGATATGATTTGATTGAGTTACTATCTATCCTTGAAACCTGTTTCTAATCAAGGTTGCAACTCCGCTTATTTTAACACACTTAAACCCTATCCTCAAGTAAAACTTCAATCAATTTTCAAACATTCGGATCTATTAACAACAGAGATCGATGCTGACCATCAATTTTTATGCCAACTAGTTCCAATCCCCCTTTGCAACCATGAATTCCCTTGTCATTGCAGGTTGAATTTGCTATAATAGGAGCAGGTATGTGGCGCACTCTGAAAGATTACTGTTACGCATTTACGGCAAAATGTATAGGTCAGTGCATTGCTCGGCTGCCTCGTAAACTCGCTTTATTTATAGGCGTTTATATTGCTACAGCTGTTTTTTTGTTGTCCCATCGCGAAAAGGATAAGGCGTGCAAGCATCTGGCACAGAGCCTTGGGATTGGTCAGCCGATGGTAGGCAGGCTCGTCCGACGCTCCTTCCAGAACATCGGTAAGAACTTGATGGAATTTATGCAGCTTCCTCACATGTCTCCTGAGACTCTCCATCAGCTTGTCACCCTTGAGGGCAGAGAACATATTGATAGGGCACTGGCTCAAGGCAAAGGTGCGATCATCCTGACGGCTCACTTTGGCAATTGGGAGCTTCTTGGTGCTAGCATCCTTGCACATGGCTATACAATTCGCGGGATCACCCGTCAGCTGCGATCCAAACGTTTAGACGCTATTGTTAGCAGCTATCGAGAAAAGGTTGGATGGCAAGGCATAGACCGGGATCGAGCAGTTCGCGAAGTATTACGCGGTCTCAATCGAAATGAACTGATCGCGATTCTTGCAGATGTGGACACCCGTACTCGAGGGATTTTCGTTGATTTTTTCGGCAAACCTGCCTACACACCTTATAGTCCGGTAGCTTTCGCACTCAAGACAGGGGCTGCGATTTTACCAACTTTTATTGTCCGTCAACCGGACAATTCACACCGTGCTATCATCGAAGCACCATTGCCTCTACAACAGAGCGGAGAGAAAGAAGAAGATCTCTTGGTTAACACGCAGCAGTTCACCAAAGTCATTGAATCTTACATTCGACGCTACCCGGAACAGTGGATCTGGATGCATGAACGCTGGAAAACACAACCTGAATAACCGACACTTACATATCGCATTTCAAGTATCTTTTCTTTTGGCAGCTTTTAGCCTATTCACTTTTGGCTGTGATAAAGCAGACGAAGAACCGATGCAGCCGGTCCAAGAAACGCCTCAACAGATACTGTCTACCTTTTCAACCCAACACGCAGAGGGGGGCATCACGCGGTGGACGCTTGTTGCTGAGAAGGCAACATTCCTGAAAGAGATTGTGGAGATGCAAAAGCCAAGGGTCCAGATCTTTGAGGAGGGCAAGTGGGCAATAACAATAACAGGCGATCGTGGCGAGCTTATCGAGTCAAGCAGTGATATTCATATTTTTGAGAATGTTGTTGGAAAAAGCCAAGATGGGCATCTGTACACCGATGAACTTCACTGGCGAAATAGTGATGGCAAGTTGTTTGCACCGAATACCTCCACAATTGTGCGGGGTGATTCAACAATGGTCGGTCAAGAATTGGAAGGTGATCCGACACTTGAAGTAGTTGTAATGAAGAATGTCCAATCTAAAATTTATCCAAAGGATGAGAAATTCGATGCAACTGAGAATTAATTCTGTAACAATTCCGAAACCTACCGTGGCTTTACTTTGGGCAGTTGGCTTGCTCCTTAGTGTTCTTTTGTTCAACAACCGTGCGTACCCAGCCGATGAACAGGAGACCTCTTCACCTGAACAAGAGGTAATAGACGATGAGACAACTTTATATGAGAATGTGATTGATGTTAAACACGCGGATCGCTTCGAGCAACGTGAAAGAGAAGGATTGACAATTTTTATTGGTAACGTTCAAATCGAAAGACCAAATGGCTTCCTGAATGCCGACAAAGTAACCATTTATGAAAACGTCGAAACGAATGAAACTGTAAAAACCGTTTCGGAAGGAAACGTTGAACTTCGAGACGGGGATATTTTCGTCACGTGTGCTCACGCGATCTTAAATCACCTCACCGATATTATAGAGTTTAGCGAGGACGTTATTGTACTCCAAAATGAAGATCGGTTGGAAGCAGATAAATTTTGGTATAACCGGCGCACCGGCGAACGCTGGGGAGAGGGAAATATAAAGGTTCGATTTCGTGTAAAGTCCCCAAAGGAATCTGAGTCGGATTCACAAGAATTGGATTCACAAGAATCGGAGGAGGCAGAAAACAGTGGCGGTCCTTCAAACCCATGACCTTGTCAAAAGTTATACAAGACGTGGACCCATTGTTGTTGATCGAGTCAACCTTGAAGTTGAGACCGGTGAAATTGTCGGTTTGCTGGGACCGAACGGCGCGGGCAAGTCAACAACATTTTATATGGTTGTTGGATTGATCCGCCCCAATGCAGGGCAGATTATTTATGATAATGAGGATATCACATTTCTGCCGATGTATAAACGCGCACGACGGGGCATCGGTTATCTCGCCCAAGAAACCTCTATCTTTCGGAAGTTGACGGTCAAGCAGAACATCGAAGCTATCTTAGAGGTGCGCGAGATTCCCAAAAAGGAGCGTGGTCCACGAAGTGAACAACTGATGGAAGAACTTGGCATTTCTGAGTTAGCAGATCGTAAGGCATATACCCTTTCGGGTGGGGAATGTCGTCGCGCTGAAATCGCAAGAGCTTTGGCAGCATCTCCGTCTTTTATTTTATTGGATGAGCCATTTTCAGGGATAGACCCGATTGCAGTTCAAGATATTAAGCAGCTCATCTTACACTTACGCGATAGAAATCTTGGCGTGTTAATCACAGATCACAATGCCGCGGAAATGTTAGGCATCGTTGACCGTGCTTATTTAATTACCGATGGAAAAATCACGTTAAAGGGCACCCCGGAGGCACTTGTCGAGAGTGAGATCGCTAGGGAGCAGTACTTAGGACATAATTTTGAATTGCGACGGTCTCGGATATAACGCAATTATTTGAGGAGATCAAGCCATGAACGTTGGAATGAGACAAACCGCGAGCTTACAGCACCGGCTGGTCATGACGCCCAAGCTACAGCAAGCGATTCAGGTACTTCTGATGTCACGGCTGGATCTGACGCAGCATTTGAGTCAGCAATTGGAGCAAAACCCGCTCTTAGAGGAGATACCGGAGGAGGATGAACTTGCGGAAATTATCGATTTAGAAGGACTCGATCCGGATACCCAATGGAATGAACCCGAAGAGATTATCGATCGCGAGGATAAAGAGCCAGATTTTGACTGGAAGGACTTTCTGGATGACTCCTTCCATCGGGGTGAAAGCGGAGAGTTTGAGCATTGGGAGAACAACGAGGACCAGCGTCCCTCCGATATCGCCTGTTTCCAGTCGCTACACGATTTTCTGATGGAACAACTCAGTGTCACACCTTTTTCGGAAATGGAACGGAGAATTGGTGAGCAGATTATTGGCAATCTTGATGATAACGGTCAGTTGCGGACCGGTCCTCTGTTCGATATAAACCCATTGTTCCAAAGTGACTTAGATAATGAGGTACTCTCAGAATACCTGCGAAAAGCGATCGAAAAAGGGCTGCGTAAGGAATTTGAAAACGACGAAATTTCGCTTTCTCAAGATGCGACCATTACTGTGAAATCAGAAGATAGCTGTTGGCTGATAACCGATGTGGCGGGTGAACGGACCTATACAGTCAACAAGGAAGATGGTCAACTCAATATCTACAACATCACCCTCGAATATATTGCAGCCGCCGTCGGCTGCGACGTGGACGAGGTAGAGACTGTCCTGCACTTTATTCACAGCAATTTTGAGCCTATCGGAATCGCTTATCGAACCATCCCGGAAACCCTTCTCACACAGATGAGAGCTGCACAAATTGAGAATCCACTCGCAGAAATGGTTATCAAGCACCACTGGGAGGATTTAACGGATAATCATCTCCAACGTATCGCCCAAGGACTTGGGGTACAGATTAGTAAAATTGTAGAAGCGCGGGCACTAATTGGTACTTTGGATCCCTATCCGGGGCGCCACTTCTTCGATCCAAGAGATCCAAGGGCACCTGAAACGATCATCCCTGACGTTACAATTGAAAAAATTGACGGGGAATACCGAGTTATCGCCAATGACGACGGTATGCCTCGACTGCGTTTGAATCCAATCTACGTTGATTGGATGATGAACGGAAAAAGAAACTTAGATACCAAAGCGAAGGAGTGGCTAGAGGTTCGCAGGACTCAGGCAAGGGACCTGTTACAAAGTATTGTGCAGCGTCGCCAAACGATTGCAAGGGTCACGGATGCAATTTTTGAGGTACAGGCGGATTTCTTGGAGAAGGGTGTTGAGGGGCTTAAACCGTTGATATTAAAGCAGATAGCAGATATGGCGGGTGTCCACGAATCAACAGTCAGCCGGGTCACGTCGAATAAATACGTCGAAACACCTCAAGGTATCTACAGGCTGAAGTACTTTTTCGGCGGTGAACTCCCGACCGATTCCGGATCAAATATTGCTGCAACCACAGTCAAAGGGAAGATTAAGGACATGATTGAAAATGAGGATGCAGCGAAACCGTTGAGTGACAAGGCAATCTCTGATGCATTGGAAGCGCAAGGGATTCACACGGCAAGACGAACTGTTGCCAAATACCGAGAGGAGCTTAATATTTTACCATCTCCTAAAAGGAAACGGAAATGGTAGGTAATCAACCACTGACCGATTTGCGGTGAATCGGCAGCAACCAATGAGGTATTAATTTCAACAAAGGGAGTCTAAGGCATGCAAATCCATCTGACTAGCCGTCACCTTGAAATTACAGACGATATTCGGACTTACATTGAGAAGCGTGCTAAGAAAATCGAAGCGATTTTCAATCCCGCTATCGATTTTCAGGTGGTCATGGAGGTGGAGAAAAACCGTTACCGAACGGAAATTACGCTTGCGACACGGAAAGCAACCTTCCATGCCCAAGGTGAAACGCACGATGTTTTCTCATCGCTCGACGACGTAATAGACAAAATCGAGTCACAAATTCGTCGCCATAAAGAGAGGATTAAAGATCGGCGACATCGCTTGCCTCGGCGTGAGGTTGCAGTACAGTTAAGTGGCAATGAGGAGGACACACCGGTGGAATTGGATACGAGTGATCCATCAAACATGCCGGCACCTCACTTCCAAGCTCCCGAAAAATTCGCTACCAAGCCGATGAGCGTAGGGGAAGCTGTGATGCAGCTTCGGACTTCTGGAGATGTCTTGTTGCTTTTCTTGAACGCAGAGACGAATCAGGTCAATGTTGTATACGAAGATGATAACGGTGAATATGGATGGGTCGAGCCTCAATTTGTCTAGAGGTGTTCGGGGGAGGTGTTTCGCTGAACGATAGTCCAAGTCCCGCCAATTCACATATACTCGGTACGATTTTCCTCCGAGCGTAACCTGTCCCAATCCATTGGGCGGTTCCTCCCTACCCCCTCTTAAGTTACCACACTGATTAGATTAGATTAATCCACCAAAGGAATAGTCGAATGCCAGACCATATAATGACGGTGCGTCAGCTAATCAAATATGCTGGTTACGAGCTACAACTTGAAGTCTCAGCCGGACATAATGGGCTAGATCGTGCGCTCAAAACAGCGGAGTCGAACCGCCCAGGGCTTGCTCTGTGTGGACATTACGACCACTTTGGACACGAACGGGTTCAGATTTTGGGACATGGCGAAATTTCATATATAGAAAGCCTTCCTCTTATAGAGCAAGCTGCAATATTGCAGGAATTTCTCTCATACGATCTCCCATGCGTGATCGTTACAAATAACCTGACAACCCCTGCAGAACTTGTCACTATTGGCAATCATGTAAATATACCAATCTTGACCACCCGGCTATCATCTGCCATCTTCACAACCCGGTTGCTGCTGTTCCTTGAAGATGAATTTGGTCCCTCAGAATATGTTCATGGGAACTTGGTTGATGTGTTCGGTGTTGGCGTTTTAATCCTCGGCGAAAGTGGAATTGGCAAAAGCGAATGTGCCTTGGAACTCTTGCAGAGGGGACATCGCCTCATTGCAGACGATACCGTTCTTTTGAAACGTGTATCCGGCCACCGCGTTTTTGGGATGCGCACCCAACCGGTGAAGCATTATATGGAGGTCCGGGGGTTAGGGATTGTCGATGTAATTGGCCTCTTTGGAGTCACTGCGGTCGGCGATCGCACACAGGTTGAGTTGGTCGTAACACTTGAACATTGGAACGAAAACAAAGTGTACAACCGAACGGGACTTGATGAGGAGGTTTACAATTTTCACAATGAGCGGATACCATACCTTGTCATTCCTGTGGCACCCGGACGAAATATCTCAAATCTAATCGAAGCTGCAGCAATGAATCTCTGGGGACAAAAGTTAGGATTTCATGCAGCAAAAGAACTCAATGAAGCCCTCATTGCGGAAATGGCAGAGCAGAACGATGAAGCCGTGCTCGACGAATGGCAGCACGCAACGCTTCATCGTGAAATTTTAGAGCGAACAAAGTCATTAGAGCGAACAAAGTCAAAGGTAATTTAACAGCCCCATCAGCCGATAAGGAAGATAATTATGATTGAACAATTGGTGACAATCCGCAATGCGCTCGGTTTGCATGCACGTCCCGCCGGTGTGCTGTCTCAAGCGGCAAATCAATTCTCTTCCAACATCTACATCCAAAAAGGGCTGATGAAAGTAAATGCAAAAAGTATCATGGGAATCATGATGTTAGCAGCAAGTCGCGGCACTCAACTG
This sequence comes from Geodia barretti, assembly GCA_030341885.1. Taxonomy (NCBI): domain Eukaryota; kingdom Metazoa; phylum Porifera; class Demospongiae; order Tetractinellida; family Geodiidae; genus Geodia; species Geodia barretti. The sequence goes on along the minus strand of CASHTH010002487.1, from coordinate 26,274 downwards.
ATGATTAGGGCAGAAGGGACCGATGAGGAAGAGGCTGTTGAAGCACTATCAAAATTGGTTGAAAGCGGCTTCGATGAGACGGACTAAAATGTCTCCAACGGCATCGCATTCCAACAGAGCCAATGCAAAATTAGGAACATATCATATGACACCGGAAGAGAGATACCTATTTGACCTGCACGGATACTTGGTACTGCACGGTGTACTGTCCCCCGATATACGTCGGCGACTCAACGAAACGATAGATTACCTTGAAACGCTTGATGATAGTCAGACAGCAGCCTTGGGCGCTGAACGGAAATATCGCACCTCGGACAATGTTTATGCCCAAACGGGTGCCCCGTCAGAAGCCGGGTTGGGTGATTATGATTGTGAGGTACTCCGCTATGGTGGTCCCTTCGAGGAACTTATTGACCTGCCCCAGACACTTCTCTATATTGAGGAGATGATCAGTGAGCCAAGCCGGCTTGATGCAGCCAGCTTTATGTCACGGAACAGCGGAGGGGCGTTTCGGTTCCATCACGGTTATGCGGAGTTACTGCCTTATAGCGAGTATGCCTTCCGGGATGGAGCGTTCAAGTGCGTGAGCGTGAAAATTGGGTATGCGCTGACGGACGTTGATGTCGAAGACGGTTGTTTTGCTGTTATCCCCGGAAGCCACAAGAGCAACTTCACCAATCCGCTCGTGGGACAGATTCCGGATCCGACCCATCCACTTGTGCAGCCTCTACCGTGTAAGGCAGGTGATGCTATCATCTTCTCCGAAGACCTATCCCACGGGGCTGTGGAGAACCACGGCTCAAAGGTACGGCGGACACTGTTTTATTCCTATGCACCGGCGTTTCACTGCACTTGGCAAGGCTTGGCAATGACAGCCGAAGGTTTTGAGCAGCGTGCAACTCCGCGTCGACTCGAACTTATCCAAGGACCTCCCCCGTTTGCTCATACAGTCGAAGCTGATGTTCGCTAACATCAGTCTCAATGCTTTGAAAGTAGACATAGTTCCTGAGAAATCGGAAAGTGAGTTCCATGAAATCAGCCACAGAAGAAGATGTCTTTGACTTGCAGATTGGCCTCGGCGAATCTGAGATCCCCGCTGAAGACAAGCATTTCTTCGACACGGCCGGCTACCTAGTGCTAGAGGACCTCCTGAACCCCGACCAAATTTCGCAGGCGCAGGATACCCTGTCAAGGATTAAGGCAACAACACCGAAAAATATAACGCTATTGCCAGATGGTCTCTATGGCTGCGAATTGGTCAACATCATTGAAGGTGGGAACACCGTTGAGGATGCCATGGCACTGTCTCGTGTCCTCAATTATGTGCAGGAATTCATTTGGGGACGCCAATACCGTCTCGTCGGCTCACGGGCAATACTCAGAACACCGGGGCAGCGTAGCCAGCTTACCCAAGGAGGCGATGCAGATCCGAGACGTTATGCCCGCTACCGTTGCTTTGGAGATGGTCAATTTCGTTGTCTGATGATTACCTGCCTGATTGCGTTGATTGACACCTCCGACGGCGATGGGGCGTTCTGTGCAATCCCCGCCAGTCACAAAGCTAGCCTTCCACACCCCTATGAGCATACGGATCTGAACGCAATTGCGCCGTTGCGCAACATCTCGTTGCGAGCTGGATCGGGCGTTTTGTTTACCGAGAACCTCTCTCACGCATTCCAACCGACAACTCGCGAAGGAGATGTGTGGTTGTCTTACCAGTACGGTCCCTCGTACATGGTCAATTGGCCCCGCTGCGAAGCGTCAACTGACCTGCTAGCGCGTACTGCCGCTGATCCTACCAAGTCACATCTGTTGTTAGAACCGTACTACCATCCCACCGGTTCACAGAAGAAGCAAAAGATGTAGTTAATGCAAATTGCCACCTAAAGCGTCAGTAGTGCTTTATGAGATGCGCCCCGCAGTAAAATCCTCTAGTTGAATCAACTCGCCGCCTCGTGCCGCCGACGCATTGGCACCGAGAACCGCTGCCAGACTATTCATACTAGTCGCATAAGAACTTCGCATCATGCTAGCGTCACCAGCCTGCACAGCTTTAACAAAAGCCTGTGCTTGCAAAGCAAAAGCGTTGTCGTTTTCCGTGGTTTCCCATACAGTTTCGCTGTTCTCCACAACTTTTTGCCCTGACCACTCAATCAGCGAATCATCGCTGACCAGCATAACTTGCTGCCGTGAAATGCTCACATTTGTCATCACCCGCGAAACACTCACATTGGCTGTTACGCAGTTAGTGAAGCGGTAGTTGACATTGTATACATGCGGCATGTTCATCGGCTCAGGTCCTTCGCCGGGCTTCCGCTCAACGTAGAATGCCGATACGGCTTCGATATCCCCCAAGAAGTAGCGCAATAGATCTACTGTGTGGATGGTGTTTTCGACGAATGAACCGCCGCATAACTCAAAGCGGCTGGTCCAATAGCGGATCGGGTTGCCGCCGTAGAGACGTTGCACCAAGGCGTGTCGCAAGGTACGCTCCTGCAATCTCCGACACACTTCTTCCGCTGACGGATAATAACGGCTCATAAAGCCAACTTGGGACACAACGCCTGATTCTTGGATAGCGGTCTCGAACCGAACGGCTTGCGCCATATCCAACGTTTGCGGTTTTTCGACAAAGATAGCCAATCCCTTGTCCGCTGCAATGAGGATTTCGTCTGTATGGAATGTTGGCGGAATACAGAGATAGATTGCGTCAAGCTCCTCTTTGTCCAACATTTCGTGGTGATTCGTGTAGGTTGCCTGTGCCCCGAAGGTTGCGGCTTGTGTTTTTGCGGTCTCTTCATTGATATCACAGAATGCCTGCAAAGTGACCTCGCCGGTTTCAACCAACGGCGCGAGGGCTGGCAAGTGTGACCGAGTGGTGATATGACCAAGACCAATAAATCCCAAACGAACAGATTTCATAGTAGTGGATGCCTCCATTTCTGAAAAATTCTATAATAACATGATGAGGATACCATATCTCAGTGCTAAGTAGCAAGTGTGATATGAGTTGACAAATTAATCGGTTGTGGATGATAATTGGTCATAGGCACTTTCATGGAAATCAGTTTTTTTTGCGGAATAATTTGATTGTGCCGGATTTGGAGATTTTTATGCAACCCAAAATTTGGCGACAGTGGCAACCTATTTTTGAATTATCCTGCTGCAATTATGCTATAATATCTTGATTAGAAGAGGGGGCTTGTGTTTAAGATTGGTACTCTTATAGTCGGTATTGTATGGCTCTTGGCATCTTTTTCGTTGTTCGCATCTCGATTTAGAATTTTCATGTCCGTAAAGAGGAGAGAACATGACGAATTTATACCGTGTCGCTATTATCGGCACCGGTCGTATGGGTGGCTTAATTGAAGATGAACTCTCGGTTAATCAATTTTCGAGTCCTTATGGTCACTTCAGTGCCTACGCCGCTATTGAACAGACCGAGGTGGTAGCTGTTGCCAATCGTGGGACAGAACGTTTGAAACGGTTCACCGATCGGTTCGGCATTACCAACACTTATCTCGATTATCGGGAAATGATTGAGCGGGAAAAGCCGGACATCGTGAGCGTGACCACGCCGTCATTCGCACGCGCTGAACCGATCATCTTCGCGGCAGAACATGGTGTACGAGGGATATATTCCGAGAAGGGACTCTGTGCCTCATTGGCAGAAGCTGACAGCATTGCCGCCGCATGTAAAGCAAACAATGTCGCCTTCAACTGGGGAGCGATGCGCCGACACCATGACGGTTATATTCGGTTGCGCGACGCCATCGCTCAAGGAGGTATCGGTGAACCGCGCTATGCGGTGATGTCTAGCTATACCGATATCATCAAACATCACCCGCATACATTGGACCTTGTGTCCATGTTGCTTGGCGACCCAATGCCAATTTGGGTGGAGGGACGCCTCGTGCAGCGGGGTGAACCGCTGGCTGCAAACGCGGATCAACGTCCCCGTGCGTACCCGGACTACGATTCGGACGGGCATTGTTTTGTACCGCCCCCCGGAGAAGAAATTGCCGATCCTATGGTCGAATTCTTCCGGATTGGCTATGAGAACGATACAGAGGGGGTTTTTCTACCCATATCTGGTCCATTCAGCGTTGATGTACACGGCACTGAAGGACATGCCTACGCATGGGATAACGGCGAGGTTTTGTGTGTCCGCCACAGCGCGAAGGGCGGGGCTGCCGTTGAGGAACAGGTTATCAAACCGACCGGCGAAAGCCCCACGGTGTGCACGATCCGCAACATTATCCGCGAGATCGAAACGGGCGAGCGTACCGCTGGAAATATCGACATAACGATGCAATCGGTGGAGGCACAATTTGGTATCGCGCACTCGCACTTGCAAGGGGGAACTCGCGTGGCATTACCCGTTGCGGATCGAACTCTTTACATCCCCGGCGGTTGATGGCGAATTGTAGTTGATAGATAATATGGGCGGAGTTATCTTGCCCTCACTCTTTGGGGCTGGTGGAGGTCTGCCCATTGACTAGAGCGACCTCCAATAAGCGTAATTCAATTCACAACAAAGGAGATAACATTTATGGCAAACGAATCAATTCAACTTTTTAATGGAACAGATCTCACCGGTTGGCGGATGCGGCGTCCAGACCGAGAACACAAGTGGGTTGTTCACGACGGCATCCTTGACAACACCGATAAAGGTGTGGACATCCTCACCGAGCAAGAGTTCGGCGACTTTGAACTGCATATCGAGTATCTGGTGCCAAAGGATAGCAACAGTGGTATCTACCTCCGGGGACGATATGAGATCCAGATCTTAGACAGTCTGGGGAAGACCTACTCATACCCGGCGGAGAATGGTGCCCTTTATAATCAGAAGCATGTGGATGTCGAGGCGAGCAAGCCAGCTGGAGAATGGCAAACAGTAGATGCAACACTCAAAGGTATGAGCCTGACAATATTCCTAAATGGAGCCAAGATTCACGACAACGTGACCATTGAGGGACCGACAGGCGGACAACTTAGTGACGACAATCCACCCAAGGGACCCCTGATGTTGCAGGGTGACCATGGTCCCGTTCAATTCCGTAATATTCGGATCCGAGAACTGTAATAACGGATATGAAAAAACGGCTCAAACTCAACGCCCTATTCATTATGTTTTCTAACCGGGCGCGTGCTCAGTTTTTTGAACCATTTCCCCACAAAAGGAGCATAAATGACGGCAAATGTGTCACCTGATAGACCAATTGTAACGATCCAGCAGCATATCATTGAAGGGCAACAGCGCTATCCCGGCGCAACAGGAGAGTTGAGTTGGTTACTGTCAGGAATTACGCTAGCAACAAAGATTATACAGGATCGGGTACGTCAAGCGGGACTCCTTGATGTTCTCGGTGCCACCGGTACAAACAATGTTCAAGGGGAGATGGTTCAAAAGCTTGATGTTATCGCCAACGAAACGCTGATGCGATGTTTGGGATACCGCGGAAATGTCGGCATGATGATTTCTGAGGAAGACGCTGAACCGCGCATCGTACAAGACGTCGGAGAAGAGGGGAGATATGTAGTTCTGTTTGATCCTCTCGACGGCTCAAGTAACATTGATGTAAACGTACCAATCGGCACTATTTTCTCGATCCTCCGACGTAAGCCCGATATCGATAGAAGCGATGCGATGCCGCATATCCTTCAGGCTGGCATTCAACAGGTCGCCGCTGGTTATGTGTTGTATGGTAGCAGCACGGTGATGGTCTACACCGCAGGAGATGGTGTCCATATATTCACGCTCGATCCAGCAATTGGGGCATACGTGTTGACGCAGGAAAACGTGCAGATGCCGGAAAACGGCAGAACCTACAGTGTCAACGAAGCCTACTCCCTGACCTTCCCGCGAGGAGTGCAGAAATACCTTGAATGGGCAAAGTCAGAAGAAGCGGGCGGCTACAGCCTGCGGTACGTCGGCTCGCTAGTTTCTGATTTCCACCGTACACTCCTCCGTGGCGGTGTGTTTCTTTATCCACCAACGCAGAAGGATCAGTTCGGTAAGCTGCGGTTGTTGTATGAAGCCAACCCAATAGCTTTCTTGGCAGAGCAGGCAGGAGGGATTGCTAGTGATGGAAGACAACGCATCCTCGAAAAACAACCGCGGTCCATCCACGAACGAACACCGTTGATTGTCGGTAACAGAGACGAGGCCAAACGGGTGCTGTCGTTTTGGGGAGAATGATTCGGAAACTCATAGCCTCTGTGAAGCAGCAATTTTTTTTGATTTTGGAACGCTCAATCAGGGATGACCAGAGACAAAAACACAACAAAGTCATAGAAACGCCAAGATTCTGTAACATCTCTTGTTTACAATTGTTGTGCATCTTGATTACTTCCAAAATTTCAGAAAAAGGTGCTACTTAATATGAAAAACAGATGGAAAATGAAGCACAGTTTTATTGTCGTAATTATTATATTGGTTCTGCTTTTTGCCAAGACCACTGTGCTGTCACAGATTGAGTTGGAGCCGATTGGCACATATGCTAGCGGGCTGTTTGATATGAGTGCCTCCGAAATTGTGGCGCATGATCCACGGACTCAGCGAATTTTCGTTGTGAATGCGGCTGTCGGTCATGTAGATGTGATTGACATCAAAAATCCGACGCAGCCGACGCTTCTCTCTCAAATTGATGTGAGTTCCTACGGTGCGAGCGCGACCGTGTGATGTTTTGCCGAAGGTGTGGTTGCCGTGGCAGTTGAAGCTAATCATGCACATGCGCCGGGCACAGTTATTTTTTTCGACGTTGATGGCAACTACCTAAACGCTGTCGCCGTTGGCGCGCTGCCGGATATGTTGACCTTTACCCCTAATGGTCGTTATGTGCTGGTTGCTAACGAGGGTCAACCCAATACTTACGAGGACCGGTGAGTGCAAATGACCCGAGGTTCGGTCAGCGTCATTGATATGTTAAGGGGTGCAGCGAACTTGACTCAAGCCGATGTGCATACCGCGGATTTCCGTATGATTACAGCCGGCGATCTGCATCTGAGATCGGATGCTTTGGACTCGCTTGCCAGTGTCGCCCAAGATATCGAGCCATGAGTACAAAAAAGTCGCAGTTCGGACGATTCCGCGCCGGGAAGGGGTTGTGCTCATGGAAACAACGCCGAAGCGCAGCTCTGAACATCGCTACCGCCACAATTACCGAAATTCTTCCGCTCGGTTCCAAAAATTACAATCGACGCGTATCTAGCACTGTGGCTTATGAACCTTTACTTTCGACAATTTGCCGGTGCTCGGTACAACCGCCGCCGGTCAAGAGATTTTGCTAGGTGGATTTTCTGGGCTTTTCTTTGAGGGTGTCAACTCACGTAATGGAAATCTCCAATTCATCACGCACCCTGACCGTGGACCAAACGTTGATCCGGTGGATACCGATGGTGATGGTGTCAGGGAACATCCATTTCCGTTACCGGATTATCAAGCGCAGTGGCTGCGCTTTGAACTTGCGCTAGACACCGGTCACCTTGTCATCACGGAGACTATCGGACTCGTACACCCGGATGGAACGCCCATCACCGGACGGACTTCCAACCCTTGAGGGACAGTCCGGTTTAGCCCACGCCGACGAAATTCCGGTTGATCTCTTGGGAAATGTGCTGGAACGTGATTTATTCGGTGCCGACATGGAGGGCATTGTATGGGCGGATGATGGAACTTATTGGATGGTGGATGAATATCGCCCCGCGATTTACCACTTCAGTCCGATTGGTGTACTGATGCACCGTTTTGTGCCAGCAGGATCTAATACCACTGGTACCAACGTCGGGGTGGAAGCAATTCCACCGATTTTCGCGCAACGCCGTGCCAATCGTGGATTTGAGGCTGTTGCGTATTGGGGTGGTATATTGTACGCCTTATCCAAGCCTATTGATAATCCCGACGTTCCTACGATGCTCTTCAAAGCAGGAAACAGTATCCGCATCCTCGCTTTTGATACGCGCACGCAGCAGAGTGTCGGACAGTATCTGTACATGCTTGAGGGGAACGGTAGCGATAAAATCGGCGACGCTGTTGCTGTTGTTGAAAACGAATTCTTGGTGATTGAGCGGGATTCACGTACCGGTCCCAATTCACAAAAGAAAATCTTCCATATTGATATCCGAAGCGCCACGAATATTCACAGCATGACCGAAGATGTCCCACTTGAATCACTGACTGTTGAGGAACTATTGGGTAGGAGAATTACACCGGTGACCAAGGTCTTGGCGATCGACCTCGTTGAAGCGGGTTATGACTTTGCTGATAAGCCGGAGGGACTTGCCCTGATTGGGGAAAATACCCTCGCTATCCTCAACGATAATGATTTCAGGCTTGCAGGTGGATTCGATCTTACAACTGGTTGCTAGCGACAATCCTGACGCACAGGATGTGGTACTTGGTATCATCACTATGCGCTCAAATGGTCTCGACGCCAGCAATCGAGATGATGCGATTAATATTACCCATTGGCCCGTCCGTGGATTATATCAGCCTGACGCTATTGCCACCTTCAAGAGTCTTGGGGAAACGTTCCTTATCACCGCCAATGAGGGGGATGCTCGTGATTACGACTACTTCAGCGAAGAAAAGTGTGGCGAATTTGGTGCTAGATCCGTCGGTCTTCAATGCCGAACTTCAAGTGGATGATCAGTTAGGACGACTCAAAACTACCACAGTCAGCGGCGACGCTGATGGAGATGGACAACACGAAACTATCTTCAACTACGGTGCATCGGTCTTTTTCAATTTGGACACCCGACGGTCAGTTGGTTTTCGATAGCGGCGATGACTTTGAACGCATTACCGCCGAGCGGATTCCGAATGATTTCAACGCCACCAATGATGAAAATGACTCTTTCGATGGTCGTAGTAACGACAAGGGTCCCGAACCAGAGGGGCTTGCAATCGGCAAAATTAATGGTCAAACCTATGTCTTCATTGGCTTGGAGCGTGTCGGCGGAATTATGGTATACAATGTAACCGATCCGTATGCTCCAACGTTTGTGCAGTACATCAATAACCGTAACTTTGCAGGCGATGCAGCAGCAGGAACAGCGAGCGATCTAGGAGCGGAGGGACTGCTCTTTATCAGTGTTATTGATAGCCCCATTGGTACACCGCTACTGGTTGTTGGAAATGAAGTCAGCGGAACAACCACGATTTTTCGCATCCGATCGGATATAGAGGAAGATTTCAGCAATGTATTCTTCATGTCCTTAAAACGGGGATTGAACATGATTTCTGTGCCGCTAAAGCCGAAAAAACCCTATACCGCCCGATCTCTTATGGAGTTACTCGGTGCAACAACAGTCATTGGACTGGAAGCGGACACTCAACAATTCGTCGGTTTCACCGCAGACGCGCCGGACAATGGTTTTCCGATAGAAGGCGGGGCAGGTTACATCGTCAATGTACCAGAGCAGAAATCGGTCAGCTTTGTCGGAGCAGCGTGGATGAACCTGTCTTCGGTTGCTGCAGCCCCCTCGCCTAGCGCAATTGAAGGCGCGTGGGCGTTCGTCATTAGTGGCAGATTTGGTGAAACTAGAACCGATGGTTATCGGGTGACAGCGCGAAATGTGCGAACAAACGCTGTCACAGGAGATTTTGTGAGGACCGGATATTTTGCAGCAGCCTTCGCAGACTGGAGTCACACGAGCGTCGTTGAAACCGGCGACAGGTTGGAAATCACCGTGAGCGACACATTCGGGACTGTTGTTTCTGGTCCTGACCTTTACACCGTGACACCGGCGGCTATCGAACAAGCATTTCTCCGGGTCAGGTTGCAACAACTTGTGGTACCGCGCGTCAACCTGCTGCTGCAAAATTATCCTAACCCCTTCAACCCTGAGACATGGATACCCTATCAACTCAGTACGGCGGCTTATGTGACGATCACAATTTACGATGCACAGGGACACATTGTTCGGTTGCTAGACCTCGGTCAACAGGCTGCCGGTTTCTATCACAATCGTTCTCGCGCTGCATATTGGGATGGTCGCAATTGAACACAATGAAAAGGTTGCTTCGGGACTCTATTTCTATCAGATTCATGTGTCTGACGAAGCGGGACATCAAACTGATGGGTATAGTGATTTTTCAGCAACCCGTCGGATGTTGGTATTAAAATAGTAGCAATTTCTCCAAACGGTTATAACATCTAGAGGATATATCATAGTGAACTCTGTTTGGAACACACGTCGAATTCAGGCCGCAGCGAGACTTCGCGTTTTGCTTTAACCATGCTTTTGTTTGTCTGGATTCACAACATCTTCGAGAAGAAAAATGGCATCAAAGATTCTGATTGTGGAAGATGAGCCTGATATTGTTGAATTATTAGTGTACAATTTGGACCAAGCGGGCTTTAAGACTGAGGCAGTCTTTAACGGGGCAGACGCCCTTGACCGGGTAAAAGTCCAAGCACCGGATCTCGTCCTCTTGGATCTATTGCTGCCCGAGGTGGACGGACTGGAGGTCTGCCGCACCTTAAAACGCGATCCTGAGACTGCAAGCATTCCCATTATTATGCTAACGGCAAAAGGTGAAGCAATTGACCGAATTGTTGGGTTGGAGTTAGCAGCAGACGACTACATCACCAAGCCATTTAGCCCACGAGAAGTTATGCTGAGAATCCGTGCCGTGCTGCGTCACACACTCAACGCTCCGCGCAATAAGCCTTTAAATCAGATCCAGATTGACGAGTTGAAGATTGATTTGGACAGACACCAAGTATTCAGCAATGGCAGTGTTATTGATCTGACTGCCACAGAGTTCAAAATTTTGTCCCTATTTGCTCACTCCCCGGGACGTGTCTTTACGCGCAGCATTCTGATGGATGCGGTTTGGGGACAAGAGTATTACGGCATTGAACGCACGATGGATACGCATGTAAGTCGTTTGCGGCGCAAGTTGGGACAGTTCGGAGAACGGATTGAGACAGTACATGGGGTCGGCTATCGGCTCAAGGAGTAACGACGCAAAGGTATCAAATTTAATTGAATAAAGGATAGCACAAGCCCGGTGGGAAAAATGCACACTGGGCTTTTTGGTTTCTCATCACCCTCTAATTTCTGTCGCGAAATATCCCATAAAATCTCCACAAATTTGCCACAAGATTTTCATAGCATTGCGGCATTCAAAAGATATACTTGTGTCGATTGCTAAACACATTCGGATGAACTTAAAAAGGAGGATCCGAATGTGTCTTCACTAGAGATAATGATTGTCAAATTTCTAATAACAGGGGGTAACTATGAACAAAATATCCCGCCGTGATTTTCTGCATTATAGCGCAATGGCAGCCGCTTCTGGAGCGATTGCGCTCGGTTTTTCCGGCTGTAGCCGGTTGTTGACGGAATCTACCTCCCAAGTCCCCACCGCCAACCGGTATGGCGATTTTCTGCCAGATCCGTACGGCATTCTTGATCTCCCCGAAGGCTTTACATATCACGCCTTCTCCACTGTTGGAGAGCGTATGGACGATGGATTCCTTGTTCCCGGTGCTCACGATGGCATGGCAGCTTTTCCGGGTCCAAACGGAAAAACAATTCTGGTCCGAAACCACGAGTTAATTATAGGACCACAGGAAGCCCAGTCATTTGCCCATGATAAGCGACTCCGAGAGGTTAATCCTGAAAAGATTTACGATTCGGGAAAAGGAACGAAACCGGGGCTTGGTGGCACAACAACGCTTGTCTATGATACGAAGACCGCGACATTGGAGAGTCACTACATGAGTTTAATGGGCACGATTAGGAATTGTGCCGGTGGCACAACGCCTTGGAACACCTGGATCTCTTGTGAAGAAACCGTTCAACTCGCCAAAGATACTTATGAAAAAGACCACGGCTACAATTTTGAAGTGCCTGCCTCCCCTACTATCGGCTTGACGACACCGATTCCGTTAACAGCAATGGGACGATTCAATCATGAGGCTGTCACTGTGGGTGCGAAGAGCGGGATTGTGTATCAGACCGAAGATCGGCACGATAGTCTCATTTACCGCTTTATCCCGGATGTACCCGGAAAACTTGCACAGGGTGGACGACTTCAGGCAATGGTAATCCGTGATATGAAAAGTGCCGACACCCGAAATTAGAAACAGTGGACAGATAAGGTTTTCCCTTGGACCTATGACGCCACAGTTGCAGTTGGCGAAAAGATGGAAGTTGCGTGGGTTGATATCCAAAATGTCGAATCCCCTAAAGACGACCTTCGTCTTCAAGGTTTCGATAAAGGTGCGGCAAGATTTGCCCGAGGCGAGGGGATGTGGTATAGCGATAACACTATCTATTTCGTCTGTACAAACGGCGGCTACCGCAAGAAGGGACAGGTTTGGCGTTATATTCCCAGCCCTTTTGAGGGAACATCTGCTGAAGATAAGCAGCCAGGGGTACTTGAACTCTTTATTGAACCCAATAACAGCAATCTCTTAGAGAAATGCTGACAATGTGACAGTGACACCGTGGGGCGATCTTATCTTGTGCGAGGATGGTCCAGGGACGCAGTTCTCGTGGGCGTAACGCCGGAAGGAACGCTGTACAGATTCGCCAAGAACTCACGTAGCAACTCGGAGTTCGCCGGCGCAACGTTCTCGCCGGAGGCAGCACACTGTTTGTCAACATCCAAGGTGCTGGGATGACTCTCGCCATCACGGGTCCTTGGCACACATCCACAAAAGTGTAAAAAAATGTTCTCCATAAAAAAGCCAAAGGAACTATAAAATTTTGTAACATTTCTAGGCTATACTTTCGGGCGTTGGTTGGGGAAATCATGAAATTTGGGATGGAGGGTTTTGCTTTTCATCCCAAATTTCGTTTTACCGCTACCAAGTGAAAATGCCCTAAATTGGATAGCCTCTACGAAAGTTGATTGCCACAAAAAATCGAAAGAGAGGTCATAATTTTGTAACATTCGTAGACTATACTTAAGGGTGTCCAAAGGCAAAGATGTAATCAGAAAAGGAGAACAATGAAACAACCACTCTTGTGGGTGTTGATAGTATGCCTCTGTTGGACCCCGTCAACACCCATCGCACAACAGACTGGACGTATTGAAGGAATCGTCCTTGATGAAGCGACAGAAACACCGATAGCAGATGCAAGCATCGTATTGAGCGCGACCCAACAGCGCGTATCAACGGATCAGGACGGAGCATTCACTCTTGAAGTCCCCTCAGGCACCTACAACATCAGCGTCCGATTTCCTTTCTATCTCACACAGACCGTATCCGGAATTGAAGTCACCGAATCGCAGCCGCAGCAAACCCTCCGTGTCCTCCTCACCCCTCAAGTCATTAAGTTAGGACCTATACATCTGCCTGTCCGCCTGAGCGAATCTAGTGAAACCGGCCTCTTGGAGAAGCGGCGCTTGAGTTTCGCTGTCGAAGATAGCATCAGCACCGAGCTGATGGCTAAACTCCCTGTCTCGGATGCCGGTGAAGCACTAAAACGGGTCACTGGAATCAGTATTGTCGGCGGGCGATACGTTTTTGTACGCGGACTGGGGGAACGTTATAGTAACGCCTTATTGAACAGCGTCCAGATTCCAAGTCCTGAACCCAACCGCCGTGTTGTCCCGATGGATATTTTTCCCGCTAACCTGCTGGAAAGCCTCCAATTTGTTTCTCTTACGCTCCATCTTGTCGGGGCGTTGATTGCCACAGCATACGTCGTACAAGAAAAGATCGCCAATGAGGAACTAGTGCAAGGGGTGCTCGTCAACTACCCCGCCCTGAAGGACGGGGCTTGTAGCCTGTCCAACGGGACTTACGCTTGGGCAATTATCTTACCCGCAACGCTATCTCGGTGCTTTAACAAGCCCTAAAAGATAGCGCGGTTATGCGGCTCTGGCTCGTAACTTTACACACCCGCCACCGCACGGTCGAAGCAACCGTTTAGGTATATTCACGACGTATCGGTGATAGCATCGCTTCAACACCCGGGTGAAACCTCAGACAAACTGCCTTTCACATTGAAGTGAGAGGTCAGCGTTAAACGAGCGTTCAACTGAAGTCCTCGAGTTACAAACTATATTCTACCATACATCTACCAAAAAAGTGTAAGGTAGATTACAAAAACAACAAAAAGGAGGCAGGATTTCCTCCCCATGCTAAAGCAAGAGGTTTCCATCCCGAAGATTTGATGAAACCTGCTCCCAAACCGACACTCAGGCGCAGATCCCGTCCACGCATTGCCAAAACTAGCACGCCTCGAAAGGCAATAGACACGCCCAAACCGCAACTTCAACAAATCGCTACAACTAGTGCTCGGCTCCCAATAGGCAGCGAAAGGTTCACGATTCCAGCCAGCAGTCTTTCTGTTGGATCGATCGGTGAACCTAGCACCCAACTTGGCAGAGGTCTACTCGCGGGAGCCCGTCAGGCACAAGTGGTTGCCATAACCCCTCAGTTTGAAGCCCCAAAATTTATGAGTACATCAATAACCAGTAAGATTGACACAGGGAACAGTTTTGCACAAATGGACTTTAATCCGGAGGAGATGGAACCGATTACAGCAGAAATGAGAGATGCGACACAGTCCTTTACGGAGTTTCTCCAGTCAATCCGGGAAAAAATCAAACGCTCCCAACGCTATCCGCGATCAGTGCGGAATTTAGCTGACGGCAGCGAAGTACAGGTACAATTCACGATTCAGCACGATGGAAGCCTAGTTGACGCTAAAGTTGTCGCTTCCTCTGGCTCCAAATCGCTTGACGCCGCCGCTTTGACCGCCGTGCGGGACGCTGCCCCCTTTCCATTATTTCCTGAAAGCCAAGAAGGATCGACGCTTCGTCTAGAGATCCCGATCGCTTTTCAGCTAAAGACAAACTAAAGTACGGCTGCACATCACTCAAACTGACAAGACGGTATCCTCCATCGGCTGTGTTATGAATTTTCTCTTTGTCCCCGTTAAATTTCCTTTTCAGGGACATACTTCATAGTACGCTTTTTTGTGACAATTTGTGACATTTATGGTATATTTTAGGTTAAGCGATGTTACATGATTTACCGAAATATCATTGAACAAAAATATTACCGAATGGAGGTCAAATGAAGAGATATTTTCGACGTGGCATCCTATCTTTTATTTGTCTATTGTTGAGCAGCTCTTCTGCATTATGGGGAGATGAAGGTAGGATTAGCGGTTATTTTTTTGGCGATTATTACTACGTGCTGAAGTCTTCCGACGCTGCATTTGAGGACCGGAACGGATTCCAGTATCGGCGCGTCTACTTCAATTATGACAAGGAATTGTCGGATGCATTTTCCATGCGGTTTCGTCTGGAGATGAATGGTCAATCATTTCCTACAGCCCGTCAGACATCCTCAAAGATTGTGCCGTTTCTAAAAAACGGCTATCTAAGGTGGAAGCAACCCAAGTGGCGGACGAATATTTATTTGGGAATATCCAGCAACCCGACTTGGCAGAATGTTGAAAAGATATGGGGCTATCGCTCTGTTGCAAAAACAGTGCTTGATCTCCACAAAATGGGGAACGGCTCCGACTTCGGTATAGCCTTACAAGGCGATGTTGACAAGTCAAAGAAAGTCAGTTATCACCTGATATTCGCAAATGGCATGAGCACAAACGCAGAAATTGATAACAACAAGAAGATTGCTTTTTCGCTCGCGGCCAAGCCTGCTACAGGCTTTATCGTCGAGGGATATGCCGATTTGGAAAACGCAGTGGATCGGGGTAGATGGTACATACTACAAGGTTTTCTCGGCTATCAGCGGGAGCAATTTCGACTCGGCGTTCAGCTTGCCAATCAGACGCGGCAGAAGAATGACCTTAACATTTTAGTGGGCTCGGCGTTTGGTGCAGCGCAATTGATAGAGAAGAAAATGTGGGCTTTCGCTCGGTTTGATCGATTGTTCGATCCGAACCCCTTTGGAAAGAGAGTTGCTTATATCCCTTTTGATGATACAGCAGCGCCGAATATGATTCTTGTCGGGTTGGATTGGGCACCAATTGAGGCGTTTCATATCATGCCGAATCTTGTCTTCGTTTTTTACGATGAACCGGATAACGGTGCCAAACCTGACGCAACGATTATGCCGCGCTTGACGGCATTCTTTACGTTCTAGCAATGGCTGTTTTATTTATATTTGTCCCTCAGTTATGATATACTACCATGTATCATGACAAACGTTGGAATATGACAAAATTGGAGGGGACACACTATGCAATCTCACTTAGAAGAAAACATGCAGCAGGACATCGATCTGATTCGCAGCCATGTAATTGAGATGGGCAAATTGGTTGAGAAAGCGTTAGAGACCTGTCTGGGTGCGATTGAGCATAATGATCGGCAGTTGGCTTATGTTGTTATTTTAAGAGACCGGCATATTGATGAGTTAGAGGAGACCCTAGAATCGCTTTGCCAGAGGTTCCTGATTAAGCACCTGCCCGTCGCGAGTCAAATGCGTTTTGTTTACTCGGTCATCAAAATCAACACCGAATTGGAGCGTGTTGGTGATTATGCGAAAGCGATGGCTCGGCGATTTTTGAGTGTCAGCGACTTGGGTGCACATGCCTTCCATCCTAAGCTCATCGAGATTGCCAACCTTGCAATTCCGTTCCTCCGTAACGCTTTGCAAGCCTTCGCTGAAGGCGATGCTGAATTGGCAAAGGCAACGAGGGAAAAGGAAAAAGAACGGGCGATAGACAACCTGCGCTACGAAATTCATCGTGATTTAATCCAATTACATATCAATGGCGAATTGCCATCAGAGGCACTGGTGCCACTGGTAACGATTGTCAGTTGCTTGGAGCGTGTAGCGAATCAGGCGAGCAATATTTGCGAGGAAGTCTTGTATATGTGTACCGGTGAAGATCTAAGACATGACTACCCGCACGTGTTGCGCGTGCTTTTCGTTGCCGAGCACGATGCGTGCCGGGGACAGATAGCGGTCGGCATCAGCAATGCACTCGAATCGCATAGGATACTGTTCAGTAGTGCCGGCGTGGCATCCCAGCCGCTGGATCCAAAAACCGTGCAATTCATGACAGAAAAAGGCATTGATATTTCTGGTCAAACCTCCAAATATTTAAGCCAAATCTTAGATCTCAAAGATTACGCAATCATTGTATCGCTCTGTGAGGAAGCGGAAAGAGCACTTCCATCGTTGCCATCGAGACCTGTTCGTATTAGTTGGAAAGTGCCAGATCCATCAAAACTTGAAGGAACTGAAGCGGAAGTTCAAGCTGCATACCAAAAAACATTTCAATTTTTAGAAACACACATCCGAGAATTGAGTCAAGCAATTCTCGGTAATGACGTTGAGAAGGAGAAGGAAAACTGATGTTTAATAAAGTGTTGTGTGCTTTCGTCGACGGTAGCGTTCTGTTTATTTTCAAACGGATGTACAAAGAAAGATGAGACTGGTGAAAAGAGTAAGGCGAGCACAGCGGAAAAGTCCGTGATTCAGAATGCGGGTTCTGATACGATGGTCAATCTCGCACAGGCATGGGCAGAGGAGTATGCTACAGTCGAGTCTAATGTTTCCATTGAAGTCTCCGGTGGCGGTTCAGGAACCGGCATCGCTGCGCTGACTAGCGGCACGGTGGACATCGCGAATTGTAGCCGTCAAATAGCCTCAGAGGAGGTTGAACGTATCAAACAGAATACTGGCGAAGCACCGAAAGAGTTCATCGTTGGATACGACGGCCTCGCTGTTTACGTCCACAAGGACAACCCACTGGCTGAAATCTCCATAGAGCAACTTGCTAGCATCTACGGAGAAGGTGGAAACATAACTCAATGGTCTCAACTCGGCATCGAAAATAGCAAGTGCCTCAATGACGAGATTATTCGGGTGAGCCGACAATCGAATTCTGGGACATTCGTCTATTTCCGCACAGCAATACTGGGCAAGAATCGCGACTATAAACTCGGTTCAAGAGATTTACACGGTTCCAAGGCTGTCGTCGAACTCATCGCACATACGCCGTGTGCAATTGGCTATAGCGGCATGGGATATGCCACGGAAGAGGTAAAGATGCTCAAAATTGCCAAAACCGCCGGTGATACCGCCTATGGTACCTACCGCCCAAGGCGTGCTTGATGGTACGTATCCAATCGCAAGACCCTTGTATATGTATTCGCTCGGAACGCCAGAACCGCAGGAACAGTCTTACCTAGATTGGATCTTCTCGCCAGCGGGACAGGGGATTGTTGAGAAGACGGGTTACGTCCCCATCGGACAGAAATGAGTCGCGATAGGTGCTTGTCGAATTACAGTGCCGACACACCAATGGATGACCATCAATTATGCGAACAATCGTAAACGTTTTTCACCAACTGGGACGTTGGTGTGAGCCAGTTATCGAAGGAATTATTCGCCTGTGTGGTATCAGCGCAATTATCTTTGTCTTCGGTATATTCTTTTTCGTTTTCCGCGAAGGGATGGGGTTTTTCTTCGGCGGATTGGACATTATTGAGTTTCTTACAAGCCCTGAATGGTATCCTACCTCTCTGAACAATAAACGTTACGGTGTATTGGCATTAATCGCAGGTACGTTTAGCGTGACTGCCTTAGCGATGGTTATAGCTGTACCGTTTGGACTTGGGGCAGCTATCTTCGTGTCTGAATTTTGCGGACCGAAACTGAAGGAGACGCTCAAAATCGTCATCGAGTTACTCGCGGCGATTCCGTCCGTTGTGTGGGGTTTCATCGGCTTAACGGTGATGAACGCACTGATTATCAAGATATTCAAAGTGCCGATTGGCTTGACGATGCTAAACGGTGGCATCATTCTGTCACTGATGAGCGTCCCCATTATTGTCTCAATCGGCGAAGACGCGCTCAAAGCTGTTCCGGATTCGTATCGAGAAGCAGCTGAAGCACTCGGCGCGACGCGATGGCAGGTAATTTATCGTGTGTTGCTGCCCACAGCGAAGAATGGGCTGCTTGCAGCGGTGCTATTGGGCGTTGGGCGCGCTGTAGGTGAAACCATGGCGGTGCTGATGACAACAGGTCACGCGGTCAATATGCCGACTAGTCCTTTCGATTCCGTCCGCACATTGACCGCCACGATTGCAGCCGAATTAGGTGAGGCAGCAGTGGGCGGTGATCACTATCGTGTGTTGTTTATCATCGGCGTTTTGTTATTTTCAATTACATTTATTGTGAACTTTGTCACTGACCTTGTGATTAAAGGTATCCGTGGAAAGGCGTAGCGTTCATTTGAGAAATTATATGGCAACAGATATAAATTCCTCCCTCACTTCTCCAGAAATCGTCGCCCCTCAATTGATGTTCACCGCAACCGAGCAGAGCCGTAAAAAACAGTTGATGGAGAATATCGCACGGAGCATCTTCTTCGTGATGACGATGTTGATGATCTTGCCGCTTATCCTCATCGTTGTTTACCTCTTTGTCAAAGCGGCACCGGTCCTGTCCCTCGAATTCTTTTTTACGAATCCTGCAAATGGAATGAGAGCCGGTGGTATATGGGCACCGCTGCTTGGAACAATTTACATCGTGATAATTTCACTGCTCGTTTCCGCGCCGATTGGTGTGTTAGCAGCAGTATATCTGAATGAATACGCTCGCGAAAGCTGGTTCACCCGCATAATCAATCTTGCAGTGGTTAATCTCGCAGGTGTGCCGAGTATCGTTCACGCACTTTTTGGTGTGGGTGCCTTTGTGTACTTTGCAAGGATGGGACGTTCGGTTTTAGCTGCCTCACTCACATTGGCGATTATGACGCTGCCGGTTATCATTGCAAGCACGAAAGAGGCACTCGGTGCTGTTCCGATGGCGTTCCGGGAGGCGTGTTGGAATACTGGTGCGACGCGGTGGCAGACGATTAGTGGTATTGTTTTGCCAAATTCAATCAGCGGTATACTGACCGGGATAATTTTACAGGTGTCGCGGGCGGCGGGTGAGACTGCGCCAATTATGTTTACCGGCGCAGTATTTTTTAAGGCGATCTCTGAAGGGGATGTTTTCGCCTACGGTCTGTTAGATCGATTCATGGCACTCTCGATGCACCTGTATCAACTTTCGACGCAAGTACCGGGGGTTCCCGAAGCCTTAGAGTACGGTACAGCCGTTGCGCTTTTGGGCACTGTGCTGATGGTGAATGCGTTGGCGATTGTGCTGCGTGTATACCTGCGATCTCGAAAGCGGTGGTAGGATTCAGATCGCAAAATCGTAGTAATTGAGAACTACAGGGAAATTGACATTTGAAATTCAATGCTGGGAATTTTAATTTACGGTAAGATCTAAGACATTGGCACAACTATCTAACTCTACAAAGAAAATCGAAATCGCTGATCTCACCGTCCAATACGATGGGGCGGAAGCCCTCAAAGGAATTTCTTTCGACGTATATGAGAACGAAATACTTGGTATCATCGGGCCCGCGCAATCAGGTAAAACAACGCTGCTGAGAACTATCAACCGTACGATCGAATTTGAGCCAAGTGCACGGGTTAGCGGTTCGGTAAAAATCGACGGCACGGATGTGAAAAGCATCAAAAATGTCAACCAACTGCGCCGACGAATTGGGATGGTATTTCCGCTGCCGGTCGGTTTACCGTTGTCTATCTACGATAATGTTGCTTTCGCGCCCCGGACTGCGGGCATGCACAAACGGAGCGAGTTAAACGAACTTGTTGAACGTTGTCTACAACAAGCAGCACTTTGGGATGAGGTCAAAGACCGACTCAATAGTCTCGGCACAAAGTTGTCGGGGGGACAGCAGCAGCGTTTGACCATCGCCCGCGCCCTCTCGCACCAACCCGAAATTCTCTGCCTCGACGAATTTTCGATTGCCATCGATCCGGTGACAACAATGCGAATCGAGGATATCCTCAAAGAATTACGCTCCCAAATCACTATCATCCTCGTCACCAACTAGTTCAACAAGCCCGCCGATTAGCAGACCGCACCGCTTTTATATTTGAGAGTGAGCTAATCGAAATCGACGACAACGACGTTATTTTCTCCGATTCACCGGCGAACCGACTAACCTATGACTATGTGAATGGAAACTTTGGATGAGCGCAGACAAAAGACACAGCATCGAAACCCGTCAACTTAACCTGTGGTATGGTGACTTTCAGGCACTTATCAACGTGAGCGTGAAGATTGTTGACGGTTTGATAACCGGGCTCATTGGTCCATCCGGATGTGGTAAAACCACGTTGCTGCGCTGTTTCAACCGCGTAAACGAACGCTACGGCAACGTCACGACGACCGGCGAGGTTGAAATCCTGGGTAAAAATATCTACGATGCAGATGTCTCACTGCCGGAGCTGCGAAAAAACGTCGGCATGGTATTTCAGCGTCCAAATCCCTTACCAATCTCCATTTACGAAAATATCATTTTCGGTCTGCGTGTCCACTCTGAACGTCGTATGCGGAAGAAGTCGGAAACTGACGATATCGTTGAAGCGGCACTAAGGGAGGTCTTTCTGTGGGACGATTTGAAGGATCAACTAAAGGTGAGGGCAACCACCCTGCAGCTTGAACAGCAGCAAAAGTTGTGCATAGCCCGACTGCTGCCGCTGAAACCGCGGGTGATTTTGATGGACGAACCGTGTTCTGCTCTTGACGCCAAAGGGACACGGGCAGTTGAAGAGTTGATGTTGGAACTTGCGGGACACTACACCATTCTAATTGTCACACACAATATGGCACAGGCGCGTCGTATAAGCGATGAATGTATTTTCATGCTGCTCGGTGAAATTGTCGAGCACAGCCGTACCGAAGATCTGTTTCTAATGCCTCAGAACGAAAAAACGGAGGACTATATCGAAGGACGATACGGATAATCAATTTAGTACACGTCCGAACCCTTCAGCGGAAGCGGTACAACCAGATATTGCGATACTTCACCGGGTTGCCGTGGTCTTGCAGTCGTAAGGGTCCCGGCTCTGCGGCACCTTCGTCCGTTGCTCCACCTGTAGCCCCCAGCATTTGGACATTATTCTGTATCACAATCCCGTTCTGCAGAACAGTCACACGTGCGTTTTCTTCTATCTCTCCCGACTCACCCACGCGAGCAGCACGGAATATCGCATCGTATGTTTGCCATTCAAGCGGCGGCTTGCAAGCGTTCACCAACGATGCAAATTGATTGTAAATTGCACCGCAGTCTCCCATGCCCGGCACATCAATCCCGTAGGAATCTAGCACCTGGATTTCGTACCGACCCTGAGGGAATACCCCGCTGTTTCCCTTTGCTTGACCCGTTGCGTCTGGCATATCGGGTGTCATGAACTCCAAGTGAAGCAGAAAATCGTTAAACTGCTCCCGACTCACGATGTCGCCTCCGCCGGCGGTCACGGTCATCGCCCCATCGGCAACCTCCCACGCTGGTGCCCCTCCATCAAGCTTCGTCCAATTGCTGAGATTTTTACCATCAAAAAGAACAACTGCTGTATCTGGTGGTGTTTGTATCATCGATTGCCCTCTCTTTTGCAAAATAAAAAAGCAGGGCTAAAAATCAGCCCTGCTCTGCATCTGAGTTGAGATCAAGGGAAGAACCGTCTCCTAAGAGCCATCTCCCTTGATAGGGGAAGCACTGTCTCCTAAAAGACAGCACCTCCCTTGATCATTCTACTAGATGGTAACAAGAACGATCACCTCCTTTCGTTTTAAAGGATACAAATAGCATAGCATACCTATACAATTTTGTCAACAACAAAAACTAGGGGCAAATCAAGATTAAAAATTTATGTTGTATTTATTTTCTCAAGAACGGTATAATAGGTATAGGAATTACGCAGTCGATATGCAGAACATGTAATCTGCGGGATCTTGAACCATGCTCCTGAATCTGATATAGGATTCAAGATGCAGGAATTACAAGAGGTGGCGGGCTCATAGGCTTATACAATTGCGTAAGTCCTAAAACAAGTGTAGCCTATGTCTGTTTCTGATCCAGTGGGGATCAGAAATAGATATAACAAGGGGCTATTTATCAATTACAGTGTCTAAGCCAAGAAAAGGAGTATACCAAATGAAATTAGGATTGATTCTAATATGCATCAGTCTAATTGGAATTGGTGCTATTTTAACAAGCACAAGTAATGCAGCTACTGTTGCAAGCGAAAATGTGTGGGAATATGGCTCTTTGATGAGGGGAACGGCGCGAAAATCACTGACTCCTCTGGTAACGGCAATGACGGACGACTGCTCTTCGCAGGAAAATCAAAATGGGTTGACGGCAATTCGGCATGGCACTGGAGTTTGATGGCGATCAGGCTTTCGTTGAGATGAACACCCCGACAAATACAGGCAGAGAGGGGCACACCATCTCAATGTGGGTGAATCCGGCTGGTATACAGAAAGATTTTACTGTTATCATAAGTAATCATAATCCAATCCCTCAAGGATTTAGTTTTCAACAGAGGGCAGCGGAACTTAACAATTTCTTCCACGGTCTGGTAGTTGCAGACGCATGGCAGGGACCTCCCTTTGCCGTACGGCCCCGCAACCCAACTGACCGCAAATCAGTGGCAGCATCTTGTACTCGTTAGAGATGGTAGAAGGGGTGTGCTGACACACTGGCTAAATGGACAGCCGACTGCTGGGTATCCGATCTTAAAAGGGGCGCAAACGAGATCCGACGATAACCTTCGTATCGGTAACACCGCAGCGGTAAAGCATGTGAATTGGGCGGCAAATCGGGAATTCAAGGGTGCTGTAGACGACGTGGTAATTTTTGACAGACCCTTAACTATAGATGAGATCCTAATCCTCGGAGAAAAATCGATAGAAGATTCGCTTGCTGTTTCACCTAAAGGTAGGCTGGCTACAACATGGGGACAGGTTAAAGCTCGGTACTAACTCCAACCAACTAATTAAGTAAACTGATCTCAACAAATAAACTTTCACTTTTCCATCCTCAGCAACAAGAGGAAGGGAGTGTTCTTCTGTCCTTCCCTTTCTACGCTTCCTTCCTCTCCCCAAGGAAACCTGATGGCACAACTGAATTTTTTCGATTGTAACACCTATATTGGCAGACAACGGAAATCCTCGCCGCTAGCGTTCCATACCGTCGAAGGATTGCTAGCAGAGATGGACTACTTAGGTATTGATGAAGCTGTCGTATACCATGTGACTGGCGGTAATGGCAGCCTGATGCAAGCTATCAAGGGACACGAGCGGCTCCATGGCTGTTGGGTATACCCTCTACATCATTATCCAAGTATGCCTGAACCCATCAAGTGGTCGAGGATATGTTGAATCAGGGGGTGAAAATCACACGGTTGTTGCCCTCCTTTTACTATGCCAATCTCGTGGCGGACTGGGCATGTGGCAAGCTGTTTTCCGCTTTTGAAGCCTATCGGACGCCGGTGCTTCTGACCGACTCAGATCTGGGTAAGTTTCCAGATGAGACACGCCCCAGTTACTCAGCGCAGAATGTCTACGATATCTGTCAGCGTTATCCTCGGATGCCCGTAGTCATCATGCGTTTGAATTTTTCGGCAATGAATATTATCCATCCTCTCATGAACCAGTGCCCCAATCTGTATGTAGAGATTTCCTACTATACTCCGCACCAAGGCGTGGAGCAGTTAGTCCAGCATTTTGGTCCAGAAAGCGTATTCTGTTCGGGACAGGTATGCCGTACAACGGACCGGGGGTGGCTCTAGGGTTGATGCGGTATCCTAACTAACCTTTGGTTCTGACGAACCCCACTTCATTGTTAGCGTAGTTCGGCATGTTGCTTAGCCCAATCATGCGATAGCGATATAGAACAGATTTTTGGCATCAACATGACACGAGTGTTGAAGTTGGAGTAGGAGGTTTTCAAACATGGTAATCGGTTGGGGTGTTATTGGTTGTGGACGGGTTGCTAATGCGCGTGCTATTCCGGAAGGGATTATGGCTGCGGAGAACGCGCGGCTTGTTGGCGTTGTGATCTCTTTACGGATCGTGCTCAGGCGACTGCCGATAAATTTGGCGGAAAAGTTTATCAGGATACGGCGGCGTTGTTATCTGACCCTGCCATTGATGCGGTGTATATCGCTGCCCCGCCCGCGACTCACGCGACTCGACATCAACGCGGCAAAAAAAACGGAAAACATTTGCTGTTCCAGAAGGCCACGCTTGAATGACCATCGGGGTGGGAGATGGTGCGTATCTGCCGTGAACAAAACGTCGTACTTGGTATCGGTTTCATGATGCGTTACCATGCGTGCCATCAAAAATGCGCATTTGTTCGATGTGTGCTATAGGAAAACCGGTAGCTACACGCGTCAGGTTAGCTCCGTTTGGGTCACCTCCGTCATCTATTGAGACTTTGGGAAATTGGATACACGATCCGAAGGTCGCTGGTGGGGGATCCATGATGGGGATTATGTGTTGTGTTCATTACATCGATTGATTCGATGTGTTGGACGCATCACAGAAGTTTGCAGCTTCTGCGATACCTCTTACACAGTATTGAGGGTAGAGGATACGCGTTCCATCTCTTCATGTTGGAAATGGAGCGCAGGGAGTTATGGAGTGCTATATGAGTGTGCCGAACTTCCCTGGGCGTAGATTGCTAGAGATATATGGAAGCGAGGGGATGCTGGTCGCAGAGAACACAATCTATCAATTGCCAACGGGAAACCTATGGCACTACAAACGTCTCCGACGGAATGTGGAATCCGAACATGAGCGATTGAGTCAATCCGGAAATATTATTTGCGTGAAATCCAGCTTTTTTCGGAAGCAGTGGAAAGCGGTAGCGCATATCAGATTCCGGGCGAAGAAGGGCTATATGTACAACGGGTGGTTGATGCCATTTATCGTTCTTCCGCAGAACGACGTGTCATTGCACTGGACGGTTAAATAGGGAGAAGGGGAGAACGAGCAGACGAGAAAATCGCTGTTCCGTTTTAAGCCTCCGCGAGTTTTCGCCAATATTAAAAAAGATTCGCATGGATTCGTGGAGGGATTCCCGTTATCCCATTTTCTTACTTTCCCGCTTTCCAACTCAATCTCTTCCAATCTTCCATCCTTTATCTGGCAATCACGAAAGGAAAGAACAATGAAGCTTACTGGTGGCGAAGCGATTGTCCGGTGCTTGGAAAGCCAAGGAGTTGAATATGTCTTTGGTATGGCTGGGCACGGAAATCTTTCATTTTTGGATGCACTGGTCGATTCTAACATCAAGTTCATTTCAGTACCCCACGAACAGATCGGACCCTTGCGCAGACGGCTATTTCCTTCCTGGTAAACTCCAGCCAGCGTCATATCAACAACAGTTGGTCCCGGCGCAACAAATACATACGGTGGTAGTGATGCCTTGTAGATAGCTCGG
>CASHTH010002486.1:0-98985 GCA_030341885.1 Geodia barretti | reverse complement strand
CATGATAAGGAGGCTAGGTCCTTTCGGGACAAATCAGCTGACCCCCATTCCTTGTAGGTCTCCGTGCACGCATTCCTGCGCAACTTGGGTGGGTGTGGAACTGCCCCCATACATGCAAGTAAGGGTGTATGAATCTATTAGCAGCCCTCCAGGGGGTGCATTCCATGTGAACGTGATGCCGAGACCGTCAGCAACACCGATGAAATTCATGGGCGCTCCATTAGGTGCTGCGTGTACAATGAAATACACAGCATTAAACATAGTCACTATTGGATGCTATTATGTTGTACTTACGACTCTCTCTGGTCGTGAATTGTACTACGTCACTGTAGAGGGTGTAGATGTCGAATGTTGACAATACTTGGACGTAGTAAGTAGTGGCTTGTTCGAGTTCGGTAATCTCCAACGTATAGGTCTGGTTCGTAAGATTGTTGCCCTGGACTGTACCAGCAGTCATATTGATTGTGTCTGCAGAGTATCCATACAAAACTGTGTAGCTCTGCTCCACAGAGACAAAGGGTATTGTCCATACAACCCTAGCAGACGAATTTGTTATATCCACAAACTGCAAATCGCCTGCAGAATTAGAGAGCGGAGTGTAAAATTGCGTGAATATATAAAAAGGAACGCATACTTGGTGGTGGTATCTCAGGGTTGTTGTCACTTAGCAGATAGACCACATTGTTCCAATCTGACTCTGGTGTATTAGCGCATGCAATTTCATTGGATGAAGGGTCGTTGTTGTAAAAGGGATTGCTGGCAGCTGTGAAGCCAATGGTTCCGAAAGAGCCCCACTCCATAAGGCCACACTTGTAGGTGAATATGGTGTAGGTGGATGTACTATCTGTGGCCACAATAGCTTGAAACGTGTTTTCCTGCACCAAAAAGATTATGAGTCTGCTAGAGTGGTGTGCTTGGTCTACTTTACCTGTGAGCTTGAAGCTCCTGGGAGGGATTGACCGCAACCCAATAAGCTACCAGCATCCATGTAGCCCTGAACTCTGTTGGCCTCACATAGTTAATGTAGTCATTCACACTCTCGAAAAACAGTCCAGAATCAAGTGTCTGATAGAATATATCTCCACTGTCACTCCTGATATCAACATCATCCCAAAATGGAGCAACCAAGTAACGAGTGTTTGTCGAAGAGAATGCCTGATTGCCGAAGAAATTGTAAGCCGCTCCAAATGAAAGCAAGCCATTTGAACCGACCTAAAAGAAAATGACCAGCAGTATGACATACACATCATTCATCTTGCTAAGATGGGGAAATACTTACATAGGCAATGGTTTGATTGGAAGTCCCAAATGGTAGACCAGCAGGGGCAAGTGGGATGGCAGCTGAGGTTCCATCGTCTGTTTCAGGGAATTGCACAATGTCCGGACTCCCCAGGATATCAAGTGGAATAAATGGAAGGTATGCCTGAGGCCCGCTTGGTTCTGGGAGGATATAAGAATAGGGACACATATTTGGGTGCAGTTACAGTGAAGCCTCTGAATAAGGGACACCTTGGGAACATTGAAAGTGTCCTGTATCCTTTATTTGGAAGTAGTACAATACACGAATGTATAGTATGGCGTAGAACCAAGTCCCTCTATAGAGAGATGTCCTTCATTCAGAAGGTCCTATATACTTTGGAGGTTTCACTGTATCGTATATACTACTTACCAGGCACTGTTACACTTGATGTTGCCACTGGACCAGCTCCAATTGCTGTAGAAGCGTAGATATCACAGGACACGTCGAGAGCACTGAAAACTCCAAGTGAAATGTTTCGCGGACTGTCGACTGTCACGTTAAGGGATGCACCATCACTGTTAGAGCAACTGAGTGTGTATCCAATAATGTCTCCGTTTTGCATGTCTTCGGCCGGCGGTTCCCAGGACAATGTAAGAACGGTGTTAATCAGCCACAGCGAACATGAAGTTTAGTGGAGCTCCACTCGGTGCTAGAAACATACACAATGAGGGTTTAAAACATGTGATAGATCTTTTCAAAGAGGATTACCTGCTTCCAGGGTTGTAAACATGAAAACGTTGGTGCTTTTTGGAGCAACTGTGTTTTCTGAAGTAACTACAAAGTAGTACGTGTAATATGGGTGTAGATTTTGAAGCATGATAGTATAAATGACATCTGTGATGTCCGTATCACTTCCACTGAACTGAGAAGCACTTCTTTGATCTAGCACATCACTTTCCAGTCCATACTCCACATAGTACTCTTCTTCACCGTACAGGATCGCGGGGATTGTCCACGATATTGTCACAGTTGTAGACATTACGTTAGCTACTCTCACATCTACCGGAGTCCTTGGAGGCACTGGATGTGGATGGAAATCGGTGTAATTTAACCACAGAAGTCTCGTGCATTAGCCAACCTTCAGAGCATGTCACATTTACATCACTGCAGCAGTCGCCTCGGTCGTAGCAATTGTCGTCACAGAAGCACGTCGCAGGATACCCTGCGCATTGGCCGTGGGTGCAGCACTCGCTGTAGTTAGCATCAGCACAATACCCTGTAGTTAGGATCACAGTTAAATGCACTAAGTGGAAAACAGTGCATTAACCACTTAATGCACACTGATCAGTGCATTATGCAATTTAAAACGGTGTTCATGTCACAAAATGGAAGGATCTGATTGGCTGAAGGTCACATGACCAGCACTTTATATGTGATGATGATGAAGGGGTTTATTAACCTGCTTCAGGTGTTACTTGAGGTGTGTTGTCAGCTGGACAGAAATATAACAGAAACTATGACAACTTTCCTTGGAATGTGTATGTGGACTCACCACTGACACACTTGTACCCAAGTGAATTTGTAGACAGAAGGCAGAGCTCTTCGCAGGTACTGCCATCACATGGATTAATTACTGCATTGAGTATTATTATAGCTCTGTGGGTTTCAGTCAACATATTATGATATCTTACCATCTCCCTGACGACCTGAAGAAACAGCCTCAATTCCACCAATTGTGTACTCAAAGTTATCGTAGACTATGGTGGTATCGGTGCCTGACTCTTCATTTCCGCGAGTTTTGTGAGTGACATAGACTGCATTTGTCTCCGAATTCGCCCAGAAGAGCGAACTCCCAGAGACAGTGAGTGAGAAAACTCCCACAAGACCATCAGTATCTTGCGTGAGGAGCACATTTCTCCCATTTCCATCAAGACTGGCGTATTGTATGCTGTTGGATCCAGAGTCACACCAGTATATTCTCAGGCTGTCATAGTCAACTGTTATTCCAAATGGCTGCAGCAGATCAACAGTCACAATACTCATCCTATTTTCTCCATCCATGTCAGCCCTCTCAATCTTAGGGTCTGACCCCCAATCAGTCCAAAACATGAACCTGTATATAAAAAGCACACGGTCCTAAATTATACTTCTTATAAAAATGTCTTCCTTACCTTCTCTCAGGGTCCACAGCTATCCCTCTCGGATTAGTATTGGGCCCAACTCTGACGATTTCTGCTCGAAACTTTCCATTCAGGTTAGCTACCTCAATTCTTGCCCATATTGCATCTATCCAGTAGATATTGTCAGCTACCCAATCGACTGCAATGTCATCTATTGCGGACATTATTGTATAGATAAGTTTTATGCATTGGATATAGTAGTAATGTAGTGCATACCAACTGCCGAGATGTATGACGAGACAAGAGTGTAGGATGCTCCGGTACCGTCAAGTGCAGCACGATTTATAGCATCAGAGCTAACATCAGACCAGAAAACATCGTTGTTTCTATAAAAAAATATTTAGCGGTAGACTTACCGAGTCAAAGATCGTAACTCACTCGAAGTGGTAGTCAATGCCAACTGCGGCACCATTGAAGAGAGTTCTGATTTTCTCAAAATTGGTGCCATTGTAGGAAATGTGATCCAGTGACTCACGCTCGGCAACAAGTAGATAGTCATTCATCACTAATGGTCAGAAACATGTAATAATCACACACAGAGTGGTCGATTATAAAGGCGTTACTTACGTAGATCGACTGTTGAAGATTCCCAGGCAGGTTGGGAAGAGGAAAGTCTCAACGTTTCTCACCGAAAAATTAATGACTTACGTGGACAAATGTCAACAGCATCATAACAGCATGTCCCATCATTAAAACAGGAAGCATCACAGTAGCAACTTTGTGGCTCTCCCAAGCAGGAACCAGAAGTGCAGCAAGTCGTGTAGTTGCCAGCAGCACACGATCCTACGCGAGTTTGTTTTTAGTCGTTTCTAAGTCATAAAAGCTATCTGCTGTGTAGGTATAGGCTTACCTATAGTGGGGTGGTATGGTGGGTTTGCCTGACTGCTCATTAGATTATCTGGATTAGGAACGAGGTCATAGACGACGTTGTTTGTGTCATTTGGTAGTCCTGTGTGTACACATCCAATTTTAAATGCATAGTTTTCTCCTGTCAGATCGCTATTATTGTATGTGGTCCCTCCAGCATTGGTACCAATGGTAGGTTGGTTGGCCCACTCCATCGAAGAACACTTGTACGTAAACACGGCGTAGGACTTGGTACCATCTGTAGTCAATACTGCTTGAAAGCTGTTTCTCTAATAAAGAAATCCAGCATTATGCATGCATTAGTTGTGCCGGTTTCCCCTTACTTTTTGGTTGTAGCTAGCTGTTGGATCATCACCGTGTGGGAATGGGTGAATGCCATCCCAATGGACGACCAACATCCAAGACCCAACATACGAAGTGTTTTGGTCACTCGAAACTACGTTATCAACTGGACTGAAATCTGTATCAGATCGGTTGTAAACCTTCCACATGACTGTTCCTTCTACCCTCAGATCAGCATCCGACCAAAATGGAGCCACCAAATATGCCCAGTAGGTGTCAGGGGAAGTGGATGGGAAACGGGAGGGGTCATTGTTGGGAAATGGATTTCGCATTGACAAGATTCCATTGTCGTTTACCTAGGTTGAGACAGCATGTAAGGTATTAAACAAACAGTTAAAAAAGAGCTGCCTTGGGTCAGACTCTAACAGTTTGCTTGGCCGCAACTTCAAATGTATGGGTATGATGGGTCCACGCAACATGTTGCAAGGACTTTCATGGAACTTTGTTGCATGGTTTATCATACCCATACACAGCCTTTGGGAACAATGCTTGAGCTAGCTGCAAAGCAGCTCAGTAGCAGGCAGCCAGGCTCCAAGTCTACTATGCAGTACAAGGCAAACCCCAAATAAACTCTCTATGAGACACAGGAACTGGTAACATTTACTCATTACACCACCCAGCATCACCATCTTACATAGACTTGTGAGTGGTAGTATTCCCCAAAGGGAAAGTTGTATGGAAAGACTATCTTCTGACTGCAGTCATTGCAGGAAACATAGTTTCATCAGGAGTGTCAATATTGATAAAATCCAGTGTGAATTGCTGAGCTAATATAATAGAAGCGGGCTGTCAACATTTACCCAATGTGTATGATGTAATGGTTTACCTGGCTCCGTAGCGATTTCAGTCGTCATTGAGAGCGTATACACGACATTGCTCCAATTTGATGCATTTCCGTTGATACAGGCAAGATCTATACCTGATGGTTCTTCATTATCATATGCCTGCCCAGCTGCGTTGAAACCAACAATGTTAGAACCACCATTGTCCCACTCTATGAGGCCACAGTTGTACGTGAACACAGTAAACGAGTCAACACCGTCAGTTATCAGAACAGCTTGAAAGGTGTTCTCCTGCAATTGTGTTTGGATTATTGCCTACTGGATAAAATATGGAGAATAGATACTCACCTCTGAATTTGAGCTCCCA
This sequence comes from Geodia barretti, assembly GCA_030341885.1. NCBI lineage: Eukaryota > Metazoa > Porifera > Demospongiae > Tetractinellida > Geodiidae > Geodia > Geodia barretti. Next base: position 93,207 of record CASHTH010002486.1, on the reverse strand, counting down.
AGGTAGGGGTGAACCTGATCCCAAAACACAACCATCATCCACGTTCCCTCAAACGACGTGTAGTTGGTTTGACTTTGCAGGAAACTGTTCACAGTGTCGATCTCGTCGCCCGTTTGGAAAATCTGGTAGGAAATTTCCCCGTTTCCACCCCTGATGTCTATGTCGTCCCAAAACGGGGCCACCAGGTAGCGAGTGTTGATAAAAAAGTTTCCTGGGAACTCTTGGTTGAAAAAGCTGTTGTATCCAGTTCCAAATGATATCAGTCCATTTGTCCCAATCTGTGTTTCAAGCTAAGTAGCCAGTGGGAAAGGTTTTTATTCGACTTACAAATACTTGGGTTTGCACTGAATCCCAGAAAGGAAACCCTGGTGTTGCGATTGTGATGGGACCAGTAATTCCATCGTCAGACTCAGGCAGTTCAATTGGGCTACTGAGTTGTATCCATTCCAAGTAGTCTGCATGGACATAACAGTTTTACCACCCATGTTTTTTTGGATGCACCGTAGCACTGAAGGCACGTTAATTTATATCCCCAGAGAATGTGTGTTGCTGAAATGCATGTATTCTACAAGAAGAAATGCTCTTAGCTACCCTGTGGGTGTGTGTTTTTAGCACTAAAAATGTGTCTGAAGACAGGTGTATTACCACCCTCATACTCAACACGAATACGATAAGAATTGTTGCATTTGCAACGTGGGAGGAACGTGTGGTGGTTGGCATGAATTAAGTCTTCCCACAATGGAACGTTGTTATTGGCCTTGAATAATGTTGGTGGGATGCCACCAGCCTCAGCCTACACATCTTACCTACAGTATATAGCTACCAGTGAATTGGGCCGACGTTGATGCAAAAAGTACACAAAACACCAGCACCAAAGTCCCCTTCATCTTCCTGTGCAAGAGAAACAGCAGTGTTCATACACGTATTATAAAGCTGCCCCCTATGGACAGATCCGCCCCCTACAACAGTTGTTCAGATCAGCCCCTTTTTTTCCAAATGCACATCCATAAACGTTTTCCGTTAACGCTCAACATCCAGTCCAGAAATTACGTTGGCTAACAATTTAGGTCCAGTCGAAAAAGTATATACGTGGCTTGTACGATCAATGGTGCAGTGATATTCTTGCGCGCCGCGACCGTTCATCTTTGACCAGCGCACGATAGATTACTGTTGCACCATAAAAATAATAGGAGCTCACCTTGCAGCGTTTCTAAATCGGTGGACTTACTACGCTGCACCGCGACGACCTGTTAGAGCTGCAGGCAGCTCTGACGAAGTCGATCTGCGAGGGAGGTTCGCGCATGCTCAGATCATAATTTCATCATGTGCCTACCGCGCGTGTGCGCATGCGCGCGCATGTGCACACTGCAAATACGTCAACGAGGTGGTATTTCCTACAGTATGATCATCATATGGGTTCATGAAATCTTTTCCATTTAAATCCGTCAGAGATTTACATTCCAAAATTGCTGAATCTGGCACCTAAATGGGATGAAGACAAAAATAAAAAAATTAACGGAGCATATTTAGCTATTTTACACCTTGACAAGAGGAGTGTACATTGGGTGATGATGTTTGGTCACTGGGTTATTTGAGGCCCTGTTATAGGCAATCAGGAAGGCCCAGCGGCGACGATCACTACAGTTCTGATCGCTGCAGTGAAGCAGGTTGCAGTGAAAGAACAGGCCGTCACCAGCCTCCAACTCAACTCTCACAGTTGGCAAAACCTTGCATAAAGAAGTTTGGAAAACTCCTAAACACGTCAGTTTAAGTTTTATACCTTTTCCACCATTTTGACTCTCTCCACATTGGCCCCTGTCTGCGATCCAACTCGTATGTGATCAATCCTACCGAGACGATGCGAGCCTTTTAGTACCTGCAGAATTTGCTACATAAACTCGAAGCCAAAAAAGAGGACCAAAACCGATGCACCTTCAGGCAGCCATTTTCTTCATCGCACTTGTCAATAGCTATGAATGCTGTACCCATGTCAGGAAACAGACAACCGTTGAGATACCAGTACCTGCAACCATTCAGCTATGTTAGTTTTCAGGCGAGAAGAGATTGTAATACCCGTAGTCCTGATGCCACACAAATGAACCGCCTGTGTGTGCTTCTTTCATCATAAGTTTTGTATGGTAGTGATATACTTCGCCACCAAGCAGCTACAGCCAAGAATATGCAACTTAGTTTTGCGGGCCGACCAAGGCTGATGCTTACTTACATGTTCCATCGTGCCAGCGACTTTTTCACATCGACTGACCATCCCAGTAATGTCTTTTCCCGGGTGATTCCACAGACACATCCTGCAGCTCCGGCCATGTCCGTCGTTCACGCCGTACGAGTACTTCAGGATCTCACTGTCGCCTTCTAGAGACGATCGCAGACGCGAGAGCTCCTCTCCACTCAGTAGCGACCTTTCGGAAGAGTAAACCATGCCCTCAGCCAGTAACCGAAAGGCCATGCTACGTAACTGTGCTTTGTTTTAGCGTAAGCTTACTTGATTACGATGTAGCCATCTCTGTCGAACTGGTGTTTGTTGTAAGTCGCCATACCCTTAGTGCAATTAGAGCCACGCCCTCTGACTTGGAATTAGGCGGGGCTCGTCACCTCGCGCGTGCGCGTGGCTTGTTCGTCTTCTAATCGTCATGGACGGACACAAGTTATCACCGACTGTGCTCTGGGCACAACGAAAGCACTTCATTTTGCTTCGAGTGCAGGTCAAATCCTTGGAGGTAAGCCCACAGAGCAGGGAGACAGTGACCTTTGAACTTACTTTGTTGCAGAAACCTGACTTTGACATTCATGAATCACACATGACTTTCAAAGGTATAGCTACATGCACAAATGGCAGTTCTTGACTTGCTTACTTGTGTACATCTCGGCCTCACATCACACACTTTGTGGGTTGACCTGTCTTTCAAGGGCTCCACTTTGTCCGCAATGTACCTCTTAGCGTTCCTTTCCTGTTACGTAATCTACCCCCACATAGCTCCACTTTCATGAAATTATATAAGTGGCGGACAAAACGGGTGACAAAATGGTGTAAGTACTTCAACTATTTGGAACATGTGCCAATTTGTGTTCGTGAATGGAGTGATAGAGTGAATAAGGGGATAATTTTTGAAGAAGGAGATAATTATGGTGTAGGTATTTTGTGTAACCTTTGGTCTCAGTATATTCTTATACATGTGCATATAACTGTCTATTATCATTAGGAGTGAGATTTTCTCTCTCTTCCTGTGTTTGTAGTGTTTGGGGAAGGGCTTAGTGGAAAAGCTACCTATTCCTTTGACCTTGTATTCTGTGAACCGATCAATACTGAGGTTGGCCTGTCATTAGGTCGTTAGCGAGTGACTACATCAGCATTTTATCTTTCTTGCAGCACTGCCGCGTCAAATTTTCTGAAAACGAGATTGAATTCCGGATAGTGAAAAAGGAAGGTATTTTTCCTTCTCTTTCTAACAGTCAATTACATAAATATTGATTAATAAATCTATTCAGTCAAAAATTTGTACCCAAGTACTTTCATGTTAAAGTTTGAAAGAGTTTGCAAAAAATAGCCGACCAAGGCCTTTTTTGCCCATTCCTTGGATCGCATTTCAGTGTATATAATGTACCCAGGGTGGTAAGTTTATTTCGGTGGTCTTGATGGTGAGACAGGCATCTGAAATTTGTTACAGCTCGCACCTGACTTACACAAATGCATGAGAATTAAACGGCACTCGCTTACGTAAGAAATATAAGTAAAAAGGAAAGAGAAGGCACTTTGTGTATATGTCTCTGGTTCTGCCCAGTGATCTGAAAGTGTGGTGAGTCAATGGCTGTATTGCTATTAGCATTTCTTCTTCCCTGCCCTCTCTTGTGCTGATAGTGAGTGTGTGGCCACGATTACAGAGCAGTCAGGAGAGACCTCCCTGGCTGAGGGTCGACTTTGACCACTGGGAGGAGCTCAGCGACGGAGAGGAGCCGGCAGAGGGAGAGGGAGAAGAAGACGGCGATGTGACAACGGCAGGACACAAGAAACCTCTATCACGAGAGAGACTGGAGGAAATCAAGGAAAAACAGGTGGTCGCACGTCCGTGGTGTGGCAGGGTCTCGTTATTATGTATACTGTGATCAGGCACAGATGATATCTGAAATGGAAAAGGTGAAAAAGGAGGCTACTCAACTATGGAAAAGTTGGTCTCACCTTAGCATAACATTGTACTTGTTCTAGGAATACTGCCTATATAGTAATACTTTTTTTCTACCAACAGTTCAGCGGCAAGGTAAAAAATAGTATCATTTGTTGTTTGCCACCGTGACTACCTTACAGTACTGCCTACTTTTTACATATACTTTGGCACTGAAGAAGATCAAAGTTAAGTGAATGAATCACGTTCTTTTTTGGCCAGTATTGATAGAATACATAGTGACTGTGTGTGTGCATATCACTTTTTTTGTGCACACATTATAGCTGTAGACACGGCCAAGAAGGCTTACCTCCTGTTGTATAATGGAGTTCAGTGGGCCGGGTTTATCCTCATTGTGATGAGCCTTCTCAAGTGTCTCACCAAAGGAAGAGGTGTGTCTCTTTCCTTCACAGTTAGTGGTTGATATATTTGTCTGGCAAGTCGCCATTTTCTAATGCACGGCAACATTGGATACGACAACAGTGTAATGCAATACTGTATATAGAGTACCAGTGCCCGAGGTGGTTTCTCATACAAAAAATAGGCTGACCTTCATTATGCTGGCATAGCACGCTCGCCAATGTTAAAGTGTTCAGAGATTTCAGGAGCCATGACTAATAAATCTTATCTCCTGCAAAATTGATTGATGGCATTTTTTCTCTGTTCTACAGAGGGTATTTCGACTGCCTATAGCTCCACCGGCTCCATGTTGATGTTCTCCCAAGCACTGATGATGCTGGAAATCCTCCATTCTGCATTCGGGCTCGTAAAGAGTGGCATTACGACTGTCTTTCTTCAGGTGTGCGCTCCCTTTACCTAATTGGTGGCGACTTGCTTTTGCAAATTTGTAACAAATTACCTGCAAGTGTGTCACTTCTTTTCAAGTGTTAATTACACTATCAGTGTGCGGCATCTTATGTGGTGTATAGCCAATGGCGACAGGACTCTGAGCACATTCATTAGTACTAACACTTCCATACAACTGTCTTACGTAATAGAGTCATACAGTGTCTCTAATTGACCACACTTGGAAAGACTGGGAGGAGACATGCACACATTACACTAAGTATCTGATTATGTCGAAGTTTGCAATTTGTGTACAAGATACTCGCCCTTAGGGCTGGGCTGATTTGAGCCTCTTGAGTTGAGCTTATTAACTGGTGTCTCGCGAAGTGGTCTTTTGTGCGGTGAAAGGAGCTACTTTTTCAACAGGGTAAAGTTAGATATCTCGTCATCATTACCTCGGCTGGCCTTCTGTTGCCTTGGATATTGTTCACACTGAATTGGTGGAGAGTTGTGGGCAGAGTATGGGTTGTTCCCAGACTATTGCTTCCATGCAGTTGTTGCAAGGACCCAGTCCGTGTGTATAATAATCAAGATCAAATGCACATTGCCCTTGTCCTTTACTTTTCTGCTTCTGTAAAGGCCCCAGTGGATTGTTTTTGCATAGAGAGTGAGAGTAGTTCAAAGCTTGGTGTTATTGGTGAGAGTCTGATGTGTGAAAAGTGCATTATGGTGCATGTTAAAATTCAATCATCACCTCGGTTCGAAGGTGATTTCTCGGGAACTGCTCACACATTGTATAAAGTGGAAACTTTGTACAACTCGCCCCAATGCGGATCTATGGCGAAAGGAAGAACAACAAATTGTGCCCTTTACCAGTGCATGCACTAGAAACACAGACAATCGTCTTATTGGCTGCGTACACTTGCAGGTGTTTGGCCGGTTTCTGATCCTGTTTGCTGTGCTGCGTCCGTCCGTTGAAATTCATGAGCACCCAATTGTCTATGTGCTGTTCTTGGTGTGGTCTCTAATTGAGATATTCAGGTACGTTTCAGACACTGACACTCATTGCTAGGCACCGAGTGTTCGCAATTTTTGCTCACTGTTTGCCCACTATATACACCCTTGCCTTTCTCTCACACTCTTTGTCTGCGTTCCCATAGATATCCCTATTATGCTCTCTCGGTGCTTGGCATGGAAGCAAAAACACTGACATGGTTGAGATACACTGCGTGGATACCACTCTATCCGTTGGGATTCACTTCTGAAGGTGTATAGCTACTGATTCTTTGTCCCTCTTTGTTGTTGATTGAAAACTGTTTTGCAGCTACCGTTTTGTGGCTCTCTATTCCACACTTCAAGAACTCGGGATACTTTCAGTTTGATCTACCAAATCCTCTAAATTTCTCTTTCGACCTCGTATCCCTCATTTGGATTGCCATATGCTGCGTTCCTCCAAGTAAGTTGCTGCCCGGAGCCGTGCGCATGCGTAGATAGTTCGGGGCGCGCGCACGTGGACCATCAAAACTACGAAGTCGGATGCTGCCGCGCGACTGCGGAGTGTTGTTTGCAAACTAGTCTTTGCCGCGCGCTAACAGACGGGACGCTGCAAAAATGCCCAAGGATTCGAGACGCAGATTTTCCGATAGCGACCACGAAGAATACTCGCCCGAGTCGTCAGGCGAAGCTTGCGATCTCGTCTCAACCGGCGGCGGAAACGCTAGCAGCGATGCAATCGGCGGCGGAGTCCTCAAACCTGACGTCTCTTACATCGAGATGATTGCGCGGGTCATATTGAGCTCCCACGAGAGGAAACTGTGTTTGCAAGACATTTACGACGGGATCGAGCGGTTCTACCCGTTCTTTCGCTCGGCGCCGCCCAGATGGAGAAACAGCGTCCGTCACAATCTCTCGCTCCACGAGTGTTTCTGCAAGGGGGAACGATGCGAGAACGGTAAGGGTCACTACTGGTGCATCCACCCTGCCAACCTGGAAGATTTTCTCCGCGGGAGATTTCAGGCGTCGCCTCATCAAATCCAGAGTGCGCCAGATGCAGCAGTGCCACGCGCTCTACATGCAGTATCAGCTGGCGTTCCCACCGCGCACAGACCTCTACCAGTGCCAGGTGTCGTCCGTCGCACTCAGGGCCCTCCAGCAACCGTCATTTCACTTCATTCAAGCTCTACCGACCTACAGCAGTGCAGCCATGCCCTACATACAGCCACTTGTCTGCTACAATTCGCAGACCCTAGTCAGTCTTCCTGCATCGTCATCACCATCTCTAGCATCAGCAGCAGTAGTTCGCAGCTCAGCTAGTGGACCAAAGGAACCCTCTCTGGGTGATGTGCCCTCCAACAAGACCCTGACATCAGCTCCTCTGAAAAATGCAGCAACAAGCACCCGTCCCAAGAAATCGGGCATTGTGTTTAGCGTAGAGAGTATTTTGTCATCACCTTGAACATTATTTACCTGTACCGAAAAATTCCGACACAATTTCATTAGTGTATGTGTGTGTGATTAATGAAATGTGCTTTAACAGTAATAAGTTAATGCATATCGCTTTGCTCAAAAGACCCAATAAGTTGAATAAAAAAATTTGATGCAGAAATGATTATGTTTACACAATGTGCCCCTTACAGTTGTCAGAGTATTACTTGCTCTAATGTGTAAGTTGACCATCAATCATGTTCTCTTGACACAGTTGCCTTTGTTGAAATGAGACACATGTACTCGCAGATGAAAAAGAGGCTTGCTAAACTCAAGAGCGAATGACACTCAGTGGACCCTACATTCGATGTTAGGTTATAAAACTTGATATTAAAGGTCCTGTACATTGTATTCTAACACAATCTTTGTCGCACAATGATACAGTGACAGTATATGGATATTTTCCATCATTTTACAAAGTGTGTCTAAGCGTTCTATGGCGACAGCAAGGTGGAAACAGCGTCTATTCTCCCATAATGAACCCCGATGTCCTGTGTGTCAAAATATCATACAAGCGGAATAATGAAATGTATGTCCTCCCCCCTGCGAGAGTTGATTCCGTACCGGCCCATCCAGTAGGCGAGTAGGAGATCCAGGTGTTTGCGCTGCAGACAGCAAGCATCACCTCCCTGTGTGTGCAGTGTGTATAGCTACTACATGTCTGACTGAGCGGGCAACATCGCTATACATGTGCATGCACTGGTGTTCTGGTATATAGCTGATCTGCAGTATACCTTGAGAGTTGTGGGATTTCTCTGCCAGAAGTAAGTTGTTGGGGGTCGGTCCCTGATCATTAGTGCGTACTCACTGTGGTCCGAATCATAGTGCGGCATGTACTGAAATCAAAGGTCGTTCAGGTTCAATTCTCGGTGTAATATTTGTCATACTTTTGGGTTTTGGGATTGGTCGACGTAACGGTCCCAGTCTGGTGCTGCCGGGTAGTCATAGAGTCCTCCTATAATTATGGTTAATGTTCTGTTGTTAAAAAGAGAGTTGGGCAAACCTTGGAGTACCCCCTGTGGGACCATGTAGGTCGAGGTGTTTGGAAATGCCGACAGGTAGAAAGCAGCAAATCTGCAGGTTGTATGCAGATATAATTATTATGTGTGATATTGTACTAACCCTGGTTGAAAGTGGAAGGCATTGTTTACAGCAATTTCAGTAAATCTCTTCAAAAGGTCATTTTTTCTGCTTTCATCGTCTTCAAGTACTGCCAAAACGTACACCTCTTCAACATCTAACTGAACGTAGCAATTAGGCAACTTAGTTAAGACAATAGAAAACTAGACATACATATATATATACCTCGTTTGGAAAGTATGTACTGTCGTGGATTGAACTGATCTTCATTTCAAACTCATATGCTGCGTAGAAGTCAAGAATGTAAGCAGCTTCCATGTCCTGCGTAAAGTTTAAAAGTATGATTATAACACATAAAATTGTGTAAACATTTTACCTTGTATTTTTCATAGTTAACTGTGAGTGCTAGTTTCCTCCAAGTGGCCGAAAAAAGTGGAAGTGGATTTGTGAACTGGAAATAAGAAGTAGCGTGTGTGTGATGTGCACCTCTGCATTTTTTGTCACTTGCAAACCTGGTCCTTTGGTGAGATAATCCACATGTAATCTTTTCTCAAGCTATCTGAAAAACCAGAGTGTCCAGCCATTTTATCAGTAGAGTGGTCTCAATTCACTATGTATTTTTCACCTGTGATTCTCTCCACCAACATTTTTACTTTTCTGCGAATTGTAGCATTTGAAGGTAGCCAAACCCAGGAGTTTGCCAGCCCAAAGGAAACGCCATCGTACCTGCATTTTAAAAATGAGGAACCATTCACTTCAATGGTTCGGGGACACTGGGGAGGTTAATTGAAGCAAATTCTCTTTTTTGGTACAGTTTCAAACTTGAGGCCAATTTGTCCGACGTAGCTACGTGTGCTATATAAGGAACTGTAAACAGATTGCGAAATCTCTTGCGCACGATCCTTACATGTCTCTGGAGGTGTGGCCCAGCCAGATGTAGTCTTCGTACGGGGCAATGCAGCGAAATGTACTGCATACACAGAGGAATGGTAGTCTTCATGACCACATGAATGTATTGCGGACTAACCCTCCAGTGTAGTTAGGGTAGTAGGCAGCATAAGCAGGATCAGACGCAAGTCCAACAAACCTGGGCTATACAAACAGCAACTATATACTCAGTGCAGTAAATGATACCTATTTAGTCATGGTACGATAATATGACCATGGCTTAAACAAGGTATGGTTCATAATGGATTTGTGAGCGTACCAAGTAACCAAGTTTTCCGGTACAGGCAGTCATCATGTCCAGTGCTTCTAGAGTTCCCCATATCCGATCCTACAATACGCTCCCACTCGTAAAGGTTGATAGTGAAAGGCACATACATACACACCATAACCGAAGGATCCTGTGTTACTGCATATTCATGCACCATTGAAGCAAGGTGAAGACCTAAAGTGAATGTACAATTTCATAGCTGAATTGTATATATAGCTCAGTGGTTGACATACCAGTCCATGCAGCTCCATCTCCTACATCATCATAGCGAAGGATCTTTGTTCTATTTTTATCGCTGTACCACAGTTCAACTAAACGAATCAATCCAAATTCACACCATTCAAAATAATTATATTTATGCATACCAGCTTGATAGTAAGGGTAGTTGGCAATCTCGGTGATATTTTGGAAATTCCTAATGTTTTTGAGAAGGTTTATGCTCTGGTTGGAAGAGAGTAGCGGCCATGATGTTGACACATTGGAGTGAGTCACACTCTCCAGCCACTCCTCTTGCTCTTGACTCAGTCCTTTGTGTTTTCATTGGTGTGTGGGAGCAACTGACATTGCTAGCTATATACGTGTAAGATGCACTGTGCTAGCGAGAACGCACGAGACTACAATAACCAAAACGCGATTAGTTGGATAAAGTGGTTTTCCAAGCAGCCACAATATCAAAAACGCCCCTTGAAATGGCCGGGGGTGGCCTCCTAATTGTGCAAAGGGACGAGAGCGAGCGCCAAGCCAGCCCCTCCCTTCTCTCTGCTGCGCGCGCAATTTCTAAATAGCGCTCACTGCTCACCACCTGGGATGGCAACGGAGAGCGGCACCTGTAACGTCGCCAGAAGAAGAAACCGCGTCCACTTCATGTCGAGCTCCGTCTCTCACTAGCCCCAAAAATGGTAACCCGACTCAAACCGCTATGAATATCGTGTTGAGTACAGTTTACGTAGCAACATCCTCTCCACACAGAGCAGTGGTGACGAAGTTCAGATTGTCGCGGTGACAAATGCTAGAAGAAAACGGAGACGTGCGGAAGACGATGTGGAGATGCTGTACGTGGAAAACCTTCCTTCTATCGATATCCCCGAAATCATGCGTGTGGAGCTTCCCCGAGATGATTCCGTGGTGATTACCGGTGTTTCAGAAGCAGATGTACCTGCAAAAGTCAGTCGGCAATTCGCTACTTGTATCTCCACTTTTTATATAAATTGTTTCTGGCTCTGTATAGAGCTGCAAAGAGACAAGAGCTGGAGAGACTAGAGCTGGAGAGACTAAGGCAAAAGACAAAACAGATGAACCAATGGCAGCAAAGAGGACACAAGCAGCAGAGCCAGAGGTGCCCGTGTACTGGACCAAGTGTAAGAAATGTCGCCGCTCGACCGAAAGGCGCTACCACCTGGTCGACGTATTGCCCAACTCCCACGAGTGGCTGAACATCTGTACTCCGTTCCTGAGCGTGGATTTCGTCGTTCAGAGACTGGCTAGGATTCAGAACCAGTCTCTCTGGCATCGACTGCAGTGTGAGCAGCAGCTGATGCGCAGGAGCCACGTGGCCGGGTTCGACCTGAACGAACGGCTCCTCTATCACACCTCGCGGGCCAAGACAGAGGTCATCTGTGCGGAGGGTTTAGACCAGAGGCTGGGAGCTGTCGGAAGCTTCGGGAGAGGGATTTATTTCAGGTGTGCTACCTATCATTCCATGCTTGTACTTTTTTGAAGTCTAGTAACTAGAGTTTTTAACCTCCACTTTTTTTACACTTTTTAGGTTTAACGAGTCATTTTTCGACCTCTACAGTTTAGGTGTTAACATGTGTTTAACCCCCGCTTTGTCTAAACCACACATCTACAGTGACAACCCAAGGAAGTGTGACATGTACTGGCATTGTCACTCACAGTCGTCATCCACAAGGACGATGTTTGCCTGCAGAGTATTGCTGGGTGACATCAAGGTATGTACATACGTGTACATACATAACCTGAACAGGTATATACACGTTTAGATTATAAACTGCTCTTTTTAAAGGTTTATGCAGCTGGAAAAGTGGACCAGTCTCTAGTGAGGGAGCCGTCCAAGCCTGGTCGCCGTGGGCATCAGCCATATGACTCAGTATTGGTTAGACTGAATATCTTGAATAGAACGGACCCTTGCCTTGGCTTACACACACTTAACCACTAACAATTCTTGCAATTTGTAAGTCGAGTTGTCTGGGAGTTAGGGAGACGCCCTATGTACATTGTGCGCTGGCTCCGCCCAGTACTATGGGTGCATAGTCTACGGCCTTAGCAACTTTATGCAGTGTGTTAAGATTCCATAATATCTACTGATAGATACGTGTTCGCATTTAACTACTATGTCTGTATATACTTTATAGGGGAATAAGGGGTTCAATGAATTTGTTGTGTACAACACCTATCGAGTGATGCCAGAGTATGTGATCGAGTATGAAGGAAGCCGGATTCCGCCGCAGATTGCAGGAGTCTCCCCCACGAATCCTCACGCCGCCCGTCCCTCTCTGCCCATGTGTCACATGTGTGGCGATCTGACCACCATATGTCGCTGCCGCTGCATGTCCAACTAGTAGCGACACACGGCTACGTATGTACTCAGACACTGTGACCTATGTACAGTTGTGATCATAATTTATCATCATGCTCAGTCCCGTTGTACTGTCTACCTGTATCACTTCGATTTTTTAGTTTTAAGTTTTATTCTCTCAATAATGCCTACATATATTATTATAGCTACAGCTTCATTCAAACTCATTCAGATCACCTCATGACTATAATAATGTGAAAAATACTAAAACCAATGAGATTGTTGGAGTTCTGTTCTCACGTGTGTGAAACTGCTGCTGCACTGTTAGCGAATGTGGTCAACGTTCGAGTATGTCACGCTGCTGTAGTGTTCTTCAGTACTCATTTCCATGCTCATCACAACTTCTGTGGTAGACGTGACTACAGGCTTCTGGAACGAGGGAGCATCTTGTGGTACCTCAAATGACTTCCTCTTACTCCTATACCACTTGCCATAAACCTTTGAGCTGAACAGATAAAAGCACAAGTTCAACCACAGTATAATATAGAAGTTCAACAGGAGTAGAAATGGTATCTGAAAGCACACTGATAGGACTATGTGGCAGAAGGGCTAAATTTTTACTGAAAGTGGGAAACTTAATTGCATTCTTTGGGCTCTATTGTTAAGTTCTAACTTTAGTAAAGTGCTTATTATGTTGCCACATTCCTTTGAAACGCACCGTATGATTAAAACGATCCATGTGATAGCTGCAGCACTGGTGACTATGAGAATGAAGTAGTAGAAAGGAAACAACAGCCATGCGAAATCAGTCACGTCTCCCAGTGCATCTGTACACCCTTCACTATTGCTGCTGATTATCTGTGATGCCTCAATGACGGACGGCATTCCCATTTCGTCTTCGACTGTGGTTGTCTCACGTAAGAGAAGGAGAATGAGTGCGTCGATCGAGAGAACAACTTCGAGAACATTTGCTGCTTCCAATCGAAAAGGTTGTGCAAATCCGTAGGAACCCAGTATAAGTATTAGTACGACAGTAGCTAGATACTGCAGTTGAAGAAAGGAATGATTCAAAGTGTTTCAGGTATGTAGTATGCAAAGATATGTATATACCTCATTGCTTGGGAGAGAAACAGTGAAGAGGATAAGAAAAAATCGTCTGCTCAGCTCAACACTTGCCCACCACTTGTACTCCTTTTTGTAAGGCTCCATCAGTGGCTCAAATATACGTTTCAGAATCCACGGACGCTGGAAAAACAATGAAAAATGGTAATATACAGTGGAACCACTCTCCTCTCTAATAAGGACACCTAAGGATACCTCTTTCCGTAAAATCATTTCGCATGCAATTTTACCACTGAAATAAGGCCACCTCACTAACATGGACACAACTTTCTTTTGTCACATTATTGTCCTGATTATATAGACAGCCTTAATGCCCACCTTTAGCCAGTCCATGTTGTAGAAAAGAGAGAGAGGAATAACTGCCACTGACAGACTGAGAATGACAATTGCCAGAAGTCCCAGAGCAGCATGCTCACTACCAAAGCACTTGATGTTTCCACTTACATACCACCTCTACATCAATAGCAAGAGACGTGGATAAAGTATATACAGGTAATAGGTCTGAGAACTTACTGAGGCATCTGAGCTGTCGGTTTCAGGTAGAATAGGGCAGTTGAGTATTGACATTGAGGTGTGCAGTACATGAGAGTACATTAGTAGGATAATCCACCAGAGACCGTGCCACGCAACTGTCTTCTTGGTGAATTTGCTCATCAGAGCACTCCAGAAGGTAACAGTCGCAATGGCCAGAAAGAAAGGTAGGTATCGGAGGAAGTAAGAGACCAGTGGGCTCATGTTGCTGTACAGGCAGAAGTCGTAGATGAAGTAGAAACTCAGAGCGCTGCTGATGTAGTAGAGCTGGTGGACATAGACTGGTAACCATTATGTGCAGGGTCACCAATAGATGGCTTACTGCAGGATGGATTTGCTCAAAGGTGGTTGGAAAATGTTCAGTTAAGTAGGGGAGAACCTAAAGAGAGCACAATTATAGTACATAGCTACATGTACACACGAATGTCTTGGTCTTATGTATTTGTACCTGTATGTAAAAGACACAAGGGTATGCCCAGGATGGAAAGGGTTTCATTATGACTAGGAGCACCAGGAATACAGCCAAGTCCAACACCACTGTAGAAAAATAGCGCCACTGTGGGCACGATGTATCAGGTGGCTGGGGGAACCTCACATAGCAGGACTATTAGAAGTCCACTGGCATTGCTGCAAGTAGTGCATCTGCTCAGCAAAGCACTGACCCCTTTTCCATCTCGACACTCGCCACACAAATATCCTACAAGGGTTAGTAGCATTTCACTTTGTAAGCAGTCAAACTCATTATACCTCTTCTTTCGCAGATGCATTGAGTGTCCGGCTCCAGACTGTCGTACACTGCTCGGCATTGAAGAGAATTTCCTTCCCTGATTGGAACACACTGACAATAGCCTAGTGGGCAGGGATACATGACTATCGAATCACGCCCGTCACCAGAAACATCAGCAGTAGCCCAGAGTCCAGTCTGAACGAGAGAGTTTTAAGCAGTGATAGCTACAGTGGGGAAAGGATCAAGTATAAGGACTAACGCTGAGAAGGATTTGAATCCCTTGCACTCTATGATATTGGGGTTGCCGGTATTGCACTGACAGGTCTTGTATGAGTCTTGCAAAGACCCGCTCAACACGTATCCTGGTGGACAGCTTCTTGGCTGCAGCTTAGCTTCAGCAAACGTTGTACTCTAACAACATTAGGGATAGTGCTCCAGATGACCAATTGCGGCGAAAAAACCAAAACCAAACTCACTCCCAACAGAGTTTCTACTTGTATTTCTCGACTGGAGCCTATGTTGCTAGTAGGAGTGAGATAAGATGTGTTGATTGCTGATAGGGTTATGTCACTTAAAGTAATGGCAGACGGCTCGAATAGGTACGTTTCTCCAGCAATCTACACAAGGGGATGATATGGACAATAAAACACACATCATTGGACTTTGAATTTCGAGGAAACAAAGTGAGCAGTTTGTCTTACTTTGTTTGAAAAGTCAATAATTCTGACAATGTCAGAGGTTGGCCTTCCAATCTCATCCAGTGCCTTGATACCCAGGGAAAACAGCTCTCCGGGATAGGCAGCAGTATCCTGTACATTGTGAGATGACGTAGCTAGGTGGGCACAAGTGGAAAAGGTTAATATTTGGTAGTGGTTTCAACACACGTTTGATGTGATCTCTACATCCACTGCCGACGTTTGCACGGACCATTCTTGATTGTAGGCCTCTGCCCCGTGAGCAGTATTTCTGTTTGTCTCACTGCAATAACAGGGAATAGACACAAAAACAAAAGTCAGTTTGCACAGCACCCTATAAATGACTATCATTACAAATTGGAGTACTACATGTGAGCTATTACATAAAGTTCGTGGATCAGTAGTGATAAGGGGTATGCCACAAAAATCTGACCTGAACTCCACAAAACTCCAGCGGAATACTCTGCCGGGCTCAAACCAGGGTGTCCTCTCCCTCACCCAAGAGCAGAGATCCAGGTTGTTGAGGTAGACACTGGACGCTACGATGGCAGAGTTGTCGAAAAAACCCAGAAAGACCTGCACAGCAAAACATTACATCAACACACAGTTTCCCCGTGACAAAATTGCAACTATTATGTTAGCTGCTCTCTGTAAACAAAAGCATTCGTCTTCCATATGGGTATAAGGAAATCAGAGACAAAACATTTGCTTTCCTGCTAAAGTACAACAGATAACTGGCAGTTATCTGTTATACTGATACTATTGAGTGGTCTCTCTGGATATTTATTTTAGCACAGCGTATTACGGAAATACACGTGACAAATTGCAGTTTCACAAAGATCCTGCATGCATTCGCTAATGTTCCTCACATCTTCCCAGTCGTCGGGGCTGCGAGTAATCTCCTCATACAGCAGAGTGCAGAGGGGATTGTTTAGTAGGCGAGAGTAGACCGGAGGCACTGAGAGAATATCCAGTATCATTGCAGCCCCTATTCTGAAAAATAGTGACACAGTCAACTTATATAGGAGCAGGAAGTTAGCTGTAATTACTCACATTCCAGTGTTTCCGGTGAAAGTGATGTTAGCTCCTCTGAACAGTTCCAACTGACCCAGGGAAGTGACATACACAGCACCTCCATCAATACCGCCTCCGTCGTTGTCAGAGAAATGCATACCACCTCGAATCTCAACATGAGCTCCTATCACCTTCACTCGGTGAAAATGAGCCCACAGATTACAGACAAACCCAATGGTAGCCTTATTACTGACCACTAGAGTCCTGCCTCTGTTCTGTAAGAACCTCGAGTTGCCAGTAAACCTCAGAGGAAGGTATGTTGTGCTCAGTACACCACCTCCGCCTCCATCATCATTACCAATGAACGTACTGAAAATAGAAAATGCCTCACATTCAGTATGTGGTGGAGATCTCCTAGCACAACTCATTCAGGATCGCACACTATGTGAGTATGGGAAACTCCTAGTGACATCTCGCACGCAAACATACCCGAGAGTGGAGCAACAACTCACATTTACCCCAATAGCAGGTGCTGATGGACTAACCAGCTATCTATTTCTAATGGAAGAAGGTCCACCATGTCCTGAAAGTATAGCAGAGTGATGGCACCCATGGCTGCTCCATATTCCCTTGCCACATTCCCAACGAATGTGCAGTTATGAAAGTGGCCAAAGTTACTGAGCCTGCCATCAGGCCCTGTGGGACCTAAACAGCAAAAAATGAAAAACAGTCTACGAGTATTAACTTTTCCATAATAGTGTAACCTGGCGAGAAGAAGTATGTCCCTGCACCGAAACCAGCACGATTCTCTATAAATTCAGAATTGAAGACAAATATCCGATTGATTGAATCCGGGTCAGCCCCTTGGACAAAACCAATCTCCAATCCACCGGCAGCTCCGGGACACTCGTTTCTTATGAGACGAACTCTGTCGACTGTTACAGTGTGGTTCAGGTTTCCATCAAACCCCACATAGAGCCCACCGCCAAACGACCGTGCAAAATTATCTTCAACTGTTGAATTCTCCACAGTTGCTGTCAGGGACGTCGAAGGTGAGATTGTGAAAGCACAGCCACCGCCTCTTCCGGTGAAGGCAAAGCGTTGAAAGAGATCCGAGGTGCTCTGAACTGCTGCAGAATTTGGATCGCTAGTGTTGTTTCTAAAGGTGCAATTTGACACCAGAGCCGTAGGGCCTCTATTGACTGCTATTCTGTAGTAACCCAATGAGAGACCACCAGAATGGCCTCTAAATGGTTCTTTCTTCACAATTGATGCCGGGCCATTGTGTTCAAATACGCAATCTCGCACGGTTACAAAGTGACAGTTATAGAGATCAACCGCACCTTGAAAGAAGTACCTGCAGCATTAAAATGCACAAATAAAATAGAGCAAAGTGGTGCTAATGTTTAATACCTGAATGAGCAATTTTCCACTAGGACAATCTCAACATTATGAGCTGTAATGATCCCTGGACTATTCCAGAAAGAAATACCTACTATCTCCACCAGGCTACTGTCCGCCAGAGACAACACGTACAGTGCAGAATGAGTCTGCGTCGGATCGAAAGACTCGGACAGATTGAAAGAGACGTGGACGCTTCCCGCATCGTCTTCCGCCACCAGCTTCAGACTCAGTCCGACCAGGGTGAAGTTTCGAGTAAGGAGGTAGTGCCCCGGAAGCAACCGGATTTCTACACAGGATGTCGAGTCTCCGGACTCGCTACTGCTCTCGGGGTGCGTGGAGTTTTTCTCAAGGCTCAGCAAAACGTCTTGGAGCTCGCTGCAGGTCTTGTTGGCGAGTCTCCCGTCCGTAGCGGAGCAGTCTTCCGTCGCAGCCGAGTCCACTGTGATTTTTGTGGAGCACGAAACGGCACTAGTTCCAATAGCTAACTGACAGAGAAGTGTAGAGACGAGGAGAAGAATTGTACTAAACATTTCTAGCAACATCCAACTGATGTCGTGGCTATGTATTCTGCACCTTTTCTGCACCTTTTTTGATGCTGACGACGCAAAAACAATCTACGTACGTGCGCATGCGTAGATCATCCCACAACTTGGTGAATTTGGTGATCAGTTTCTTTGATATGACATGACAACTACCGAAGCACTGGCCTCTGCATCGAGGTATATGTCTGTGGTAGTGTGAGTCTGTGCTACTGGGGGATTATCCTCTTGTGATCTTTCATCACCTGTGCCCAGTCTCTTATAGTAATATTGCCTGTACAAAGAACAACGTGATATAGTTAATTAATCAATGGGACAGAAGAAAGTGTCCATATTAGTAAGGTGTCCTTGTTTCAGGGTTTATATTGGATACAAGAACTGTTTTTGGGAGATAAAAGTTGAGAGGTGTCCTCATTTCAGGTGCTATCCATAAGTCACCTCCACATAATATGGATTTACTACTCACCTGACTCTAAGAGAAATCCATACAACTCCTGTGATGCAGAACACGGCCAGTGGAAGGTAATATAGTGGCAGGAGTAGCCAGGCAAAGTCAGTCACACCGTCCACACTATCTTGACAGACGTTAGTAGTTTGACTGTGAGCTGCAGACTGCTCTCCAAGGCTCCCGAGACTCTCCTCAACTGTATCAGTGTTTCTGAGAAGTAAGAGAACCAGTGTGTTTATGGAGAGGGCGGTCTCGAGGATGTTGACGGCAAGATCCTTGAATGGTTGGATGAATCCGTATAGCGCTGCTGTGATCATCAGAACAAATATTGTAGGGTACTATAATATTGGAGCGAGAGAGAGGGAGAGAGAGTTTAATAGGGATCATTCTTAGCAGACCATTTAACCTGGTTTTGAGGGAAGGAGACAATGAAGAGAACTATTATGATTCGTCTGCCAAGCTCCACACTCGACCACCACCTTAACTCCTCTTTGAACGGAATTACCAGCGGCTCGAACGAGCGTCTAAACACCCACGGACGCTGCAAACACAAAACCAGATAGCGCAGTATGTATATAATATACACCCTAAGATATAAATACACCATTGGTTCTTACGTGAATCGTTGCAGTTATGTAAACCAGTGAGAGTGGTAGGATTGCTACACACATCGCCAGTACTACGATAGCCAGTATCCCGAGGGGAGCGTGAGGGCCGTTGAAGCATTTCACAGTCCCATCAATATACCATCTCTATGGTACACACAAACAACAATACAGTTGCTGTTACTCATTGTATTGGAGTGACTCACTGGGACATGTACGTCAGAGCCGTCTCTTCCGGGTAGAACGGGGCAGTTGAGTATCGACATTGAGCTGTGAAGGATGTGAGTGTACATCAGTAGAACAATCCACCAGAGACCGTGCCACGAGAGGGCATGTTTCTTCAGATAGCGCCTGTTGCAGATTATAAACCTTCAACAACTGCTCTTGGGAAATGCAAGGGTCCTTTATATACCTGATGCTTAGTACAACAGTTGCAGTGATGGAAAGTAGGATCAGAGGTAGGTATCGGAGGAAGTAAGAGACTAGTGGGCTCATGTCGCTGTACAGGCAGAAGTCGTAGATGAAGTAGAAACTCAGAGCACTGCTGATGTAGTAGAGCTGGTGGGAAAAGCGAGATTTGTTACTTTGTTACTTTGAGATGGTGGTAGCAGTGTGTGACTTACATAAGGGTGGACTTTATCAAACGTGATTGGAAAGTCTTCAGCAAGATAAGGCAGTATCTGTATGAAGCGTGATCTATTGATCATAGGGTAACACTAGGAATCTAGCTAGTATATTACCTGTAGGTAGAACACGAATGGATAAATCCATGTTGGAAATGGTTTCATGACCACCAAAAGGAAAACGAATACTCCGACGTCTACCACCACTATACAGAGTAAAGGGTTCTCACTCATATTATGGTACCAATACAGTGACGGTGCATATGGTATGTTACTAATGTCTCAGTCTTACTCAGTAGTAGGATAAGGAGCCCCGAGACGTCGCTGCAAGTAGTGCATCTGTTGAGAATTGCACTTACACCTTTCCCATCTCTACACTCCCCACAAAGTTCACCTATGGTGATAATAATAGTAAGGGAATGTGGTAGTATATAAGTGCTTAATTTAGATGGAAATTCTTGCACTATGTAGTTCTATCTTTAGTAACATCTCTCAATTTACCGACACAAGCGTGTCTGTCGAGTTTTCAGAGAGTGCTCTAACCTTTGCGGTCACAGCTGCACTGGCTGTCAGGATCAGTAGTGTTGAATGTATTGATGCAGTCGATGTCCCCGCCCCCTGAATCTCTCATAGCACACCGACAGTACCCATTTGGGCACGGGTACAGGAACAGTCTGTCTTTACTGGTAGTACTCAGCGTGCCCCAATATCCAGTCTGTGTACGTACATGGGAGAATTATAGGAATTTTATTATGGACACTCTGAATAGAGAACACCTCTCCATAATGGACACTTACACGTACTTAAACTTTTAAAAACTCTTTTCAAGAATGCTCCATACAAAAGACAGTTTTCAGGGTGTCCTATGTATATTAATTGGAGGCTGAATAATGATAAGATCTTGCTTGCCTCAATGAGTATGCTTCTGCCTTTGCACTGTATGATTAGGTCGTTGTTGGAGTTGCATGAGCAAGTCTCGTAGGCAGACTCCAGTGGAGCCTGGTCCAGGATGTAGCCTGGAGGACACTCCAACGATGTCATACTGAATGTCCCAGTCTCTGAGGACTGCATGGATTTACAGTACACCACTGACAGCTAACAGTTTAACTATTGTATGACGGACACCTAGAAAGAAAAGGATGGAGTATTATTGGTAAGCAAGGAATTTCAGTGCTGTTTTTACATCACACATATAATAATACTAGTGGAAATGTTGAACATTGTTGGCGAGCGGGAGCGACCCAACTTGGGATTTGCCCGCGATGTTCGGGCTGCATAACCTTCCGTCAGCACACAGCTTAAGTGGTTCTAGCTGCATACCTCTCCTAGAAGCAGGTTGACCGTGAGGTTATTGTCAGTAAACAAAACTCCTCTCAGTCTGTAGAACGACGTGTTTACAGCTCCCAGGGCAATGGAATCAAACGTAATCACTGCAGGATCAAAGACGTATTCTCCCTGCGTATGCCAAACAAATTTTAAGGGGACAAATATTTATTGGTTGAGGTAAAATTGCCTGGTCGTCACTGTCACTTATTCTGATGACGGCGGCAGTTCTTTGGTTGATTTCATCCAACGCTTCAAGACCAAGTTCAAACACTTCTCCAGGGTACGCAGTATTCTGCGGGCATTCAAACCGTAAGAAAAACAGCTCAATTATCGTCAGAGTACCCTGACATACATTGACTGTTGTCACGGTAATCCTGTCTGCCGGAGTCTGTATGTACCACTCTGGATTGAATTCATCGGGTTTGTGTGCATAGTTCTCATTGTCGTTGCTATATATGGTATGTACCATGTGCTAATAAACCCAAGTATGATGCTAAGTGTTCACCTGAAGTTGACAAAGTCCCATCGAAATGTCTGACTGGCATTGAACCATGGAAAGCCCCGCCTTACAAATGAGCAGAGGTCAAGGTTTATCACAAGTACGGCCGAAGATGTGAGAGCTTGGTTTCCTGCAAAACTTATGGACACCTTTTGCGGCAAAAAGCACAGACATGAAAGGCAAAGTCACAGAGTCATTCGGAGGCTCACATTTTCCCATTCGTTGGGAGGCAGCAGTGAATCAATGTAGCGGAACATGCAGAGAGGGTTGTAGGGTAACTGGGACACCACCGACGGCACAAACAGTGTATCTCCCACAACAGCCGCACCTAGCCTGGATCAGGTGGCGAAAACATGAAGTGAAATTATATTATATATAGCCATTAAGCATGTCCACCAAACTGCCATAATGAACTCACACGCCCATGTTTCCTTCAAAGGTCAGGTTGGCTCCAGGAGAGAGGACAACTTGACTGAGCGACGTGAGGTACAGGGCACCTCCATCTATCCCCGCTCCATTGTTCTCCACAAACTCTATCGACCCATTCACATTAACCCTTGACGCCACCACCTTCAGTGGGAATACACAGCAATACAGCGAATCCTCTGAACAAGGGACACAAACATTATGGGACATCATTTTTCGGGGTATAACTATCGGCCAGAACCAAGTGTCCTTTAGCTATCTAGAGAGGTGTCCTTTTCCTTATTCGGAGGGTCTTATTAGTGCATGGTTTCACTGTAGAAATGTTTGCTAACCACTAGGGTTCTCCCCCTATTTTCTTCAAACACTGTGTTTCCGCTGAAAGCCAGAGGAAAGTAGGCCGAAGACAGTGCCCCTCCTCCTCCAGCATCATTCAATGAGAACGTACTGCATACAGAGAGGTCACAAAATAGACAGCGATGATCTTTGAAAGATATTTCTCATTATATGTACCAGCTGGTGATCTGGAAAGGAGTTACGTTGGAGAGGTCCCTGAAGTAGAGCAGTGTGGAGACTCCAATAGCAGCGCCGACCTCCTCGGCTCTGTTTCTGATGAACGTGCAGTTCTCGAAGCTGGCAAAGTTGCCCAACCTTCCCTCAGAGTCCACACTAGGACCTGCACAATTTACAAATCACCCGTGCTCAATACTAGTAGTGGCTACTAAGATGGAGTAGCAACTACAAAAGAACACAATAAAAGGCGATGACTTCAGCACTAGCCCTGCGTACCACAATTTATTATGTAAACTATACCTAAAGTAAAGAAGTAGACGCCTCCTCCAAACGTTGCCTGGTTTTCAATGAAGACTGAGTCGTAAGCCAGCAATCCATCTCGAGCCTCCGGATTGCCTCCACTAACGAACCCCACTTCTAGAGCACCGGCAGTCGGTGCGCGATTTCTCAGAAACACCACCCTCCGAAGAATGACAGTGTTGTGCTCTTTCCCGTTGAATGCCACGTATAGACCCCCACCAAAGGAGTTTGCAAAGTTGTCTTCGAATGTGCAGTCTTTGACTGTGGCGTTTAGAGAGTAGAGAGGGTTAACGGGGAACGCGCACCCACCACCTCGACCTGTGAACTGAGAAGACCGTACAAGGTCGGAAGTGGTCTGCACCAGATCCGAAGACGGGTCGCTGGTGTTGTTGCGAAACAGACATCCGGAAACGACGGCCACGGGAGGTGTTGGAGTTAGGTGGTAACCGATTGAGAGACCACCAGCATGACCTCTGTATTGGTCCTCTTTGATTATCGACGTAGGGCCGTTGTGCTCAAAGACACTCCCCGTGACTTGAATAAAGTCACAGTTGTACAGATCCAAGGCACCTTGGAAAAAGTACCTGTGTTGAAACACGTTTGACAACCACTAGCAATTATTTTCACTGAGTTAGCTACCTGAACGAGCAATTCTCAACTATTGCAGAGGTGACATTGAAGATGGTGATAATGCCAGGACTGTCGATAAAGTCCAGTCCGCTCAGTCCCACGTAGTTAGCATTGGAAAATGACAGAACGTAGTGTGGCCGGGTGGTTGTTCTTGGATCAAACTTTCCAGTAAAGTTGAAACGGACAGTGACGTTGCTTTCTCCCTGCAGACTCAGATTTTGGCTGATGTTGATGAAGTCAGTTATGACGTATTCTCCTTCAGCAACCAGTACACTTATGCAGTCGTTAGAGGCAGTTTCTCGCCGTGACAGACTCAGCAAAGCGTCCTGTAGATCGGGAAAGTTACCGCCGTCGTCCGGGCCCGATTGATCGACTCTTACTGTCTCCGAGCAGTTTTGAATAGCATCCGAGTAGCGAGTGAGCAAAAGCAAGACGACGCTGCAAAGGAGAGAAGAAGCCGCCGTCTGAAGTGCTCGTCTTCCAGTCATAGCCCTATACCAGCCTTATTCATGCAAGGGAGCATGGATAACTAGGAATAATCCCAACCCCACAGGGAGTTCACGTAACGGGAGGCGCGTGCAGAGCAAAAGGGGGCGTAGCTAGCTCAGCTCATGCGATCCACTAGTCGTTAATTAAAAATCTTTTTGCATCATGATTTTATATACAGCAATTGTGCAATTTAGTTATCGACATAGTAATGCAATGTGGAGGGAACAAATACAGGGACGAGACAACCATGTGAGTATGATTGTGTGTGTGTGAGTTACTTCTTTCCTTCGTCATCAAAAACCTCCTGGGGCGACGCATCGTCCTCGCCACAGCTTCCGTTGCTGCTGGTGCTCCCGTGGCCATTGGCCGCTCCTTTCAACAAGCGGAGGCCACGAAGAAGACTCATGGACACTCTGACAGCTCGGAGGGTAGCCTGCAGCAGAGTGTTAGATACTGATAGAGGACACTCCGAATGAAGGACACATTAGAAAAACCTCAGTAAAGGACACAGTTTAAGGTCCCACCAATTGTGGGAAGGTATATCATTATGTGCATACCATCCATTTGCGTCTGGCCCTGAAAGCCCTCAGTCGAGCGGTGGAAATCTTGGGAGCGGTTTCCTCCGTCTACATAACATAGTAGTTGGGATAGGATATCATTAGGTTAAACAACACAGGTGAGGGAAAGAACTACAGTGGAACCTCCGATAAGGGACCCTCCGAGATAGGGACGACCTTTCTACAAAGGACACTTGTTTCAACCCCATGCTATATAATACACTTTAGTGTATTATTTGACCTCTGAGATAGGGACAACCTCTCTACAAGGGATAAAAATCGTTGGCCTCAGTGTCCCTTGTTCAGAGGTTCCACTGTAGCTTGCCACCTTGGGTGAAACTCAGGTGTAGTGTAATATTGAACTCATAACAGTTTTATACTGACTGTAACCCTTAAAAATTATTACCATGGTGGTGATCCACTGATGTGAGAGGCAGTCATTGGCACTTAGTCTCTTCCTAGTACAACACAGGGGCACAGGAGCAGTAAAAGTACAGTCCAGACACTATTGATTCAGAGTGTGCTGTTTCAGTCTAAGAGCTCTATGCTACAATACATAATTTGGCGGGAGAAAACTTTCATGAATTTTGCAGCATCTTGAATAGTTTCTCTGTGGGTAGGGACAATTTATTGCAGGTTTTATAATCCCTAAACATTTCTCCGATGATAAATTTCTACTGAATGACCAAAGTTACCTCTCTTAGAGTTTTCCACTATGGAACATTTTAGTACAAATGCACACTACATCCCATCAGGCTAAGGTCAAGAGAACGGTATTAGAGGTTGACACACGCCTAAGGCCAAGAGCACTCACACGGAATGTCGTGCACAAGAAAACAGTGGGCATTTTGCCAGCTTTTGGCATGCACCACATTCGATACACTAGACCAACTGTCTTTCATCTGACAACAGTACGTAAAGTCATCACTAATTCAGTCTCTGAGTTTTAGCTATGAAAAGCAAGCAAGCAAGCAAGCTCCGCTAACGTAAATCTAGTCACCTCATTAAATTTTCTAGCTCAAAAATTGACTTTTAATCGCATTCCAAGAACTTTAGCAGCAATTTGCAACTTCATTTATACTTCATCTCAGACAGAGAAGATATAGTATATAATACGCTGTGACCCTCACTTTGGTTGAAAGAGCAGCAGACTTTCGATAAACTGTTTGGCCAGGTCCGATATGTCTTCATATCCGTCCTCGGGGCACGGGTCAGGGAACTCGTACTCTCCAGCCGAGATGTTCTGAATGGTCTCCATATCATTGTCGCCCAGGAACGGAGACATGCCAGTGAGCCTGGAGAATGAACGAAGGAAAGGAGGAGGAAGAAAGGGAGGGGGGTTGAAGAATTGAGGAGGCAGAGGATAAGGGAACAGCGGATAGTGAGGGAAGGAGAGGGGGGAGGAAGGAGAGAGAAGAGGTGAAAATATGGAGAGAGAGAGAGACAACCAGAGAATGAGAAAAAGAAGAGATGTAGACAGAGAGAGAGAGAGGATAGGATTGAGAGGTGTATGGAGAATGAAGGAAGAGTGATGTGAGAGGGTGACAAGGGAGGAGAGAGGTAGAGAATGTGGGATACGAGGAAAGGAAGAACAGATGTGAACAGTTGAGGGTGATTGGATGCGAGGTATGATAGGAGGGGTCGGAAACTTGATTAGCAGTCTACGATAGTGTGTCTGGGTCATTAATGAGGACACATACACCAATAGAGAACAGAGGCTAGAGTGCTGGCAAGAGACATGAGAGAACAAACTTTGCACACACACACACTGTTATACTTACATAACGTAGGCGACAACTCCAATGGCCCTGTAGAGGGAAACACTATAGTCACAATAATCATCACACAAGGCGAATACATCATACACAGTGTTAATGTGTAATAATATGCTGGGAGGTTGGTTTGGCTAAATAAACAGTGTGCTGCGATCAACTAAGCAAGCTTAACACACCGTGAGATACGGCTTACCCACAAAACAACAAAGTTCACACTAACACATTCCTTCTACGCACCAGCTTAACCTCCACCGAAATACTGATCTGCAATTGCTCGTGTTGTGTGTGTGTGTGTGTGTGTGTGTGTGTGTGTTTGTTATTTCAAGGTCAGCAGGTGACACTGGTCTGGGCTGGCAACATTCATAGGTGGGAGTTATCAGCATTGTTGGAATGCCTTCACAAATTGTCAACACTACAATGTCACTAATAAAAACACAGGCTTGGTAATGAGTGAATCTATTGACACCTATCACCTGAGATTATCAGCCTCTTTCCTCGTCCAAACACAAACTATGGATATTTGTAGCGGCACTGGCAAAATAGTGAAACCTAATGAGGCACTCCTCTTGGTCTGTCACAATGTGTGGTGTTGAGAAAACCAGCAGCTGGTGATCTACTGGGATATAATACCTCTAGTGTTGTGTGTGTGTGTGTTCTGTTATGCTCCATGATCCACGCAAGACTTTCAGTGCATTATCATAACGATCCCCCCTCCCTCCCACACCAACTTACCTGCCAATACCACCACCATACTCCATATCTGTAGCCGAGCACACTATACACCCATACTTGTGTCCTAGAGACGGCAAAGGTCTCTTGCAAGACAGTGCAGAGAGCCAAACCCTCCCACCTGGCATGCAACTACATCCTATGAATCCCATGCAATTAGCTCTCTTTCCCTTCGAGGCACTCCCCAATACAACCGCAGGTGCATAGAGCCACTGCGAGGGATGCCGATACTCTCTGCGGTCAAGTTAGGAACACCTTACGGGGAGGAGGCGCACATGCACTACACACTCTATGATTAAAACAAGACGTAGAGCGGTATATAGTTGTTGTGTGGTATAATGGCCGGCAAACATCCGGATGTGTGCACACTCGTAAGTGATAGGAATGGGAGCAAACTAATCACACAACATGTTACGTACGTACCACATGTCCGCTTCGACACCGCACGGCTCGAGATTCAACACTTCCGGTGCTGCAGAAACAAACACAAACATGATGACGTAACATTCACACCTTACAGTAGCAAATTATGCAGGGAAATTTTACTCTAAAAATCCGTGTGAGCGCTCTGCTCTTTAGCTTTTTACAGAACTTCTCATACTACTACTACTCCCTGTACCACTTTACAAAGGACTACGTTTGGTCTCTCTAAGTGGGCAGATTGCTACAAAGTCTTCTGAAGGGGCTTGTTGTTACACGGAGCAGTAGGGGTTGGGTGTATATAGTACGTATGTGCACGGCAAAGTGGGGGTGACGGGCACAGAGACAGCACTAAATCAACTCTAATGATTAAGGAATGCTCTCTGCGCCTACATAGGGCCCCGCTAGCGACTCTCGACATACACACACGTCACTGACTCCTTGTGGGTAAACAAGGCATTATGCATACACAGGCACACACCTGTGGAAACTTGCGGTTGGACAAACTTATGCAGGATATATTCACACATTCTGACTGCCTTTGTCTGAAAATGGCAGATACGTAGTAATTAACGTGTAACGCAGTTAGGAAAACGTGCTAACACCAACGATGCGTGTACGGGTCCACTAGGAAATGTAAAGAATGAAGGAAGATCGGGATTTCTGTGGGTAGCGAGCGGCGCCATATGCTCACCGATAAACTCTGGTGTTCCGACCATTACAGTGGGCTTGGGGTTAATGGAGAGATCCTGGGCAGTGCCGAAATCAATGACCTTGAGCTGCTTGGCAGTTCTGTCCTTCAGTACAATATTCTCCGGCTGAGATAGGCATATACTACCATTACAAACCATATTCACATCTCATTGTGTGTGTGCGCCCGTGTTACCTACCCATAGTACCTATGATGCATAACAACTGGCAATGAATAAAGTGTACTAACTTTCATCAAGGTACGCGTACGACATAATGATTTTTAAGGTAACATACACGATCATATTATACACTGTGCATTATACAGTGTGAGTCTCTAGGCACGAGTTGACATGTAGGATGGAAGTGGTAGAATGCAATACGTTATGTTTGGCGTACCTTGAGGTCAAGGTGGACTATTTTCTGCGAGTGAGTGTAGGCCATTCCCTCGAGGATCTGCTTCATGTAGTCGGTGGCTTCTCCCTCGTTCAGAAAGTCCTTCTGTGTGAGGTAGTCGAAAAGCTCGCCTCCGTGCAGCCTGCATACGTGTGTGTTGAGTGTGTGTGAGTGTGTGCGTGTGTGTGTGTGTGTGTGTGAATATATTGCTGCAGTGATTGCCAAAAGAGGGGGAACCTATTATGTAAATACACAAGACCTAAGCTATATACATAAGCTAAGCGAAAGTTGACTATAACTAAAGTAAATTCTAACCATGTAACCTGCACCGTTGTGGATGTATAGAACAGGCATAAAAGGGTGGGGGTTTGCTATCAGTATAGGCATGCTAAGTAGGAGTTGACACAGTCCTAGCCTTAGAAAAACGGACAGACAGAGAAAGTTTATGCAGGGGCACTCAGGAAGTCATTCCTACAAACAATGGGTGTACACGCTGTTCAAAAAGAATCCTGGCTCAGTCCTAACTCTAGTGTGTAGATATGGCAATTCATGTTATGTTGGCATAACTAGAGGAGCCACCCTTCTCATTCGGTGAAGATTCCTCCATTTTTGCTACCTATGGACTAAATGAAGCGGTCATTTTTGCCAGTTAATCCATTAGCTCTCATTATAGGAGCTGATCAGATTACGTGCAGATTATAACCACGCTCTGCCACGATTGGGTTCACATTCACAAAATATCCTATGCAGGGAAATTGTTTTCAGACAGCTCTTGAACTAAGAAATTCACGAAAGGTTTCACTCTTTCTAACTCACAATTCCATCACAAGAACATATTCAGCTCCACACTCTTCGTAGTCGTGAAAGCCGAGGATGTTGGGGTGGGTCAGTTTCTTGAGGACTTGCACCTCTCTCTCCACATCGTCCTTCTTGTTTCCCTTCTTCAGCATAACTTTTACAGCCACCTCCTCCTTTGTCTTCTTGCTCGTTGCCTTGAAAACCACACCATACTTGCCTCTGTGTGTGCAGAATTACAGTATGCAGAGATAGTAGCCTGGTGTTTATTTGTTCGGAGCATGAAGATAATGCTTTAGCTATGCTTTGTATAAGTCAGTCTCTAAGCAGCGTTAGTGGACACATGGAAAACAGACAATCCACCAGGAAAGTGAGCATAATCTAGCAATCTAGCAATCTGAGCATAGCTAAACGTAATGGATGGAGCATTTATGTGATTGACTCCTGCTTACTATTGCCAAGCCAAAACATCTGCTAAGTGCATGCATGGTTATCTTAGGAGCTACTATTGATTTCCAGCGATATCTAAAGCACACAGTTAGTGTATATATACATACGTAGCTGGGCACATCTCATAGAGAGTTGTGTGTACAATGAAATCCGCAATTGTTCACCACGGCACCATGCGCCTGTGTGCACCCATACTCGCACCTAACTCCACTAGCAAGCCTAGGGCGCACACTGCAGTGCAGTGCTACGCTCGAGAAACCTTGCGTGGTGCTGAACGCTGCAGCCCAACCCGATCTACTCGCCGCGCAGCAGCCATACGGCGGAGCAGCCATAGAACCCACCTCGCAATCTCGCTTTCAATGTTGTACTTCTTCTCCACGGCGGCAGGGATCACGATCTTGGAGGCCATCGGCTGGGCCATTATTGCGACGTCTTTTGCAGGGCTGTAGCAACTGAGCTATTCTACCTCCTCTCCCAAGCGCGTTGCTCAAATACACTCCGCTCACACCGCCAGATAGGGGGAGGGGTGCGTAATTAGCGTGAGTTAATACAAGGGGGCACCGAACTTCCGCAAACATTCCGACATTTTTAACGATGATGATTCCACTGACACTTACAATATTTAATAGGGTAGCAAGATACAATAAATAGCATTATATATGCGATCTGTAAAAATTTATATTGGTGGTAAAATAATTTTCTGAATCAACAAACATAAGAGGTGAGAGTGACACAGGGTAAGTTGATGACGACAGAGCTGTCAGGATTCGAAAATGGTGATATTCCGTTAATGACAACGCTGGCCACGTCGCCTCTCCCTATTCCCCTGAGACCGTCCACGATATTCACTATGGTACCATTCTCCAGTCGGTCCCACGTGCTGAGGAGTTTGTCCGTGGAGCTGCGTCCGTCGTTTGATTGGTCGATGGTGGCAACTTCCTCCGTCAGGCCGAGCTGGAGCGCCAGGAGACACCAGTCCCGGCCAAACGGGTGGTCCGGATCGAGCATCCGACACACCTGAGCCCGAGACTGTTGAGACACGTCTCTCCAGAGAGTGTAGGGAGCCGAACGAGCCGTGATTAGGAGATCTTCGCAACCGCAGCACACAACGTCAAGAACGCTCTCCTCCGGAGCGCCATGCTCCTCGTCCCTCAACTTCTCTCCCTCTCTCTCTGCATCGAAAATCTGGACTGCGGAGTAGGTGACGGGGTTTTTCACGTGCTCCCCGAGGTGTCTCGGGCTCAGTAGACTCACGGTCGTACGAGCCCCCGGATTGTAAGCCTGGACCGTGTCCAAGACCAGTTTGTAGAACTGCTGTAGCATTGACCGGCACTCGTGTCCGGCCGTCTTTCCACCTCGGACGGCGATCGAAATTCTCTTGTTTGGCTCCTTCATCTCCACGAGTGCCTCCGCGTCTCCCTGCGAGCACTTGAGGCCGTCCGTCCAGAGAGTCAACTCCCGTTCGCTTACGTCGTCCCCAAACCCCTTCCTAGCAAGAACCTGCAGTCGGGGAAAGAGACCTGGCGAGAATATATCCGTAGTGTCGCAGCATTCCAAATACAGCCCGGCATAGATGGAAAAGTTCGGATCTTTCACCCACAGTCCGTACAGCGGCTCCATCCTCATGAGGCAGGGAAATTCGTACGTCGTCTCCTCGCTGCAGGAACACAGCTCAAAGTGTTGGAAGATTCGAGCGACTGATACCGAGTCTAATTCTCCGTAGAGACTCTGCATGTCAGAGAGGGTGACTCGTCCGGTGACTGATTTGTCGTTAAGGTGGGGGCGGAGGGACTTATCGGGGGTGAGGGCGGGGCCCAGGATGTCCCGCCCGAGCCAGGCGGGGTCCAGGATCACCAGGTTCGTGAGGAGACCCTCATTAATGAAGACAATCTGAGGGGAAGAGAGGGAAGGGAAGATGAAAGTGGCTAGTGATTGTCTCCTTCCGAAATGGTCATGTGTAAATGGTGTAGCTTGTGGATTAACCTCTCAGCCCTTTGAATAATAATATGCCAAGTTTGGGCATTGAAAACTGAGACAGACGTGTTTGTATTATGCCACGGTGTAATAAAGAAAATGTGTCATGTTGTAGCACTGACACATGCTCACTTTTGACGCTTCTAAAATGTGGATTAAGCACATTGTGTGTGTTTTACTTTCCAGTCAACACCGAGACATGCGGTGAATGACAGTCCACCCTACTTTCCAGTCAACACCGAGACATGCAGTGAATGACAGTCCACCCTACTTTCCAGTCAACACCGAGACATGCGGTGAATGACAGTCCACCCAATCCTAACCTAGCACTTCATTCTGCGACTGCCACACGCTCCACCGAAGCAGCATTCTCTCTCTCTCTCGAAGTGCAATATCAACAAGGATTGCTCCCACTTGGGAAATCAACACATTCTCACACGAGACCCAATAATGACCTAATGGTGACCTAATGAGACCGAATGAGACCCAATACACCTGGTACACTGCTCACCACTTCCCACACACACACACACACACACAGCACACCAGTGGAATCCACGTAATTCAAACTTGAACTAACAACAGTTAGTAGGGGCTGACTCAGGAGGGATGTTCATAGTTGGGAATGACTTCTATTTGCTATACATTATAGAGCTATTAGCATTATTAAGCAAAAATTAGCGTGCCATGTGTCAACAACGAGGTCTCGAGATATTATGTATTCACGTGTCCGTCACACTAAGAATGTCGACTTGTGTCACGCTTCAGGCACACAATCAGTCATCCAAATTGTCGCGGGACTCCAGCAAGAGCATAGACTGGGCATACACGTATCGCGAGTGTGTACAGTTCTAGGACGGCAAGGCTATACAGACAGTACAGGACTAGAGGAGACCGCGTTTTGGTGTGGTCACTTTTCATTTTTGTCCTTGCCTCCGACCGTGTACAGTGCACAGCTCTGGGAGGAAGGATGACGGACACAAGCAGAGTGGCTTTGTGTGCCCACTTTTCATTATCTCTCCCCCCCCCGCCTCACCTCCCCCATGTCGTGCAGAGCAGAGGCCACTGTCTTCATCTCCCCCTCCGACACCAGAGGGTTGACGAGGTCGCGAGTCTTGGCGTGGAAATTGGTCCAGGAGAGGGCGGGCAGGTCCGCGTGCTCTCTTCTCCAGCCAGGCAAACTCTGACACAGCGTGTACACCAGCTTTGGAACCAACGGCTGCTCCTGAGTGGGTGGAGAGAGAGAGGGGGGGAGAGAGGGAGAGGGTAGAGTGTGAAAGAATAAGAGAAACACAGAGATCTCATATCACACCCATACACAATATTATTTAAAAAACTGTCCCATGTCCGATCAATGTATTGTAGAAAGCCTTTCAGAGCTGTCCAATGTAAAGTACTATAGGTTTAATTGGACAAGTACATCTAATAGGACTGTGGCATGTCAGGAATGCCAGTACTAATGGATATTAAATCAAGTTAGCAAATCGGGACACATTATCAACATGAAAACCTAACCAACCGTATTCACAAAGCAATCTAACAGAGCCGCACACCAGTGTGTAAGCATGTGTTTCACTTTCTTTGCAAACACCAATCATATATTTGTAAACCACATTGATCAATCACATAACACATTAATCAATCATAATTATATTTGCACTATATACATCTTCAATCCATATTGATGTGGGGCCATCGACCTGAAGACAAGTGCAGACACATCCCGTGCAGTAGGAAATTTAGTGTCAAAACGAGGGCCAGTCTATATTACGTCGATGCTCTTTCTAGTTTCAAAATGCACCCTTCTACGTGTACAATTAATATTAATGCCTGCATATCACACCAGTTTCAAGTATGTGTTAATCCAGAATTACGTAGTTTTTAACAAGTAGAAAGGGCAATGTGATAATGCTGCTTCTACTTTCAACAACGCAGCAGCTGACCTTTATGATGTTGGTGTGTAGAGATTTGAGGAGTGAGCGCAGCGATCTCATCTCTGCACTCTGCGAGAGGCGACAGTCTACGGCAAAAACAGTGTTGGAAAAGTCGAAGCTATCCCCAAACTCTTGCGACAGTTTCTCGAGTACGCTCCTCCCGTTATCCAGGGGGCACCCCGCGCTGGGGGGATGCGGTACAGCAAACACGTCGTCTTCGTCGTCGTCGTTCAGACTCCCGCGACCCTGCATGGGGTTCTCCTGGTCCGCAAAGCTCCCCACGAGGACCACAAACGGACGACGGGCGACCGGTCTCGTCGCGATCTCCCCCGGTCTGGTCCTCGCCTTGATCATGGCCAGCCAGAACCTCATCTGCGCCAGCTGCTTCCCGACAGAGTCACGCAGACTGCACATCAGTAGAAACACGCCGTTTGACCCGCCGAGAAAGTTCTCGTGGGCGACGTAAAACTCCTTCAACCCGGAGAAATCCCAGATGCTAAAGAGGCCGACGTTCGGGACGGTTGCCTGTTGGACCGACATCCC
Organism: Geodia barretti; assembly: GCA_030341885.1. Classification (NCBI taxonomy): domain Eukaryota; kingdom Metazoa; phylum Porifera; class Demospongiae; order Tetractinellida; family Geodiidae; genus Geodia; species Geodia barretti. The sequence continues at coordinate 58,779 of CASHTH010002486.1, read as the reverse complement.
GTGCGTGCGTCTGAGAATCATCTGCTGAAAGTTGGAGTTTGATCGTCGGCGGAAAAGGCTGCGGAGAACGTTGCACTTGAGTGAGTTGATGAGTTCCGTCTTGCCCACCCCTGGCCCGCCGCACACCAGCAGTTTGGCTCTGTCCAGCGGGCACTGGCTCTGGACCAGCTCCGTGACATAGTACTCCCTCAGATCTCCCTGCACCATGTGAGACAGGGGGGAGGAAGTGGGGGGGAAACATGATGTGAGACAGGGGAGGGGGGGGCGAGATGCAAAAAAAGAAGCTTGACATAGCTCCCACAAGTGGTGTGGCATGCATATCCGAGTGAGAGTTTTGGATTTGGAATTTCAAGACTACTGCATACTTGGGTTTTTGTTTTGTCACCAATCGTGCTACACATACATACACACACACGCACATTGGCTTGCGCTTGCTCACCAAATATGGCCATCATACGTATTTTACAACATGTCCGTATTACGCTGAGTTCTGTGTACATAGGTATATTACCTGTCTGAGGTGGTGGATGAGAGTTGCGAGCTGTGTCGTGTCCGGAGTTAGCCGCCACCTCGTCGGCAGTGAACCCGTGCTCCGTGACTGCCTCCAGGTCGCACCCCGCAGAGCAGAGGCACCTCACCAACTCAGAGTGGCCGTACTTGGCAGCCAGGTGGAGAGGAGTTGCTCCGTTCTGCGGTGTACGGAGCAGAGGGTGTGGAAATTATGCAAGTATTTATTTTTTGGCACGTTTAGGATACGATTTACATAATACATATGCCACGAGTATAGGAATGCCTTCAGGAAATATTTGAGGCAGACAAAGGATACCCATTTGCGAAGTGATTATGCCGCGGAGCAGAAATGGCTCCATGTCCACAAAGCATGATTATGGCACCTAAGGTAATATTCGCTACAGCACTGGATTTGATTACAAAATATTTGGTATGTTTCAACAGATATCATTCAAACCAAGTTTTCAAACTGTTGAAATTAAATAGTACCTGAAAAATGTGCCTCAAAATCCCAGCAATTCAACTAACGATAAACATTGAGGTATTGTCTTACATATGAGCACAGTGAAAGCGATCTAACAAACCAAACATGTGTAGACAAAGGCACAATATTAGTCCACTATGTATATAGATAGGTACATACAGCAATAATAGACATATATCTATCTATCAGGTATCGACTTAAGAGCCTTTTGTATAGACCTGGATTGGATTGCTATTTGAATGCACATTTCTATATACCACTTATTCCTTAATCTCTACGCAGGAAATGAAGTTGAGATCAGTGGGTGCTGTACATTAGCCGACGGAATTACGTCACCAAAAATTTCCCGCATACGTTAGAATGACATCATCCTCATATTTTGGACATTTATGACGATTTGCACTATATATATACTCACAGTGTTAGCCACGTTAAGATCACTGTTGGCGGCATAGAGCGTGTGGAACAGAGATAGTTGACCTTGTCTGCAGGCATCGTGCATCGCTGTGTCTCCATTCTGTAGGTAGGAGAGGGAGAGAGAGAGAGAGAGGGGGGGGATAGCTAGCAGCGTAGCAAAAAACAAAGAACATTCGAAAATCAGTGACCAAAAGGGATTTCGTGAATACATTACATGGACTCCTTCTTGTATGAATGGGACCTGCAGTCTTCCTAGCCTATTTACAACTTGAACCTTAGAACCACCTTCAAACACTTGCTCAATATGAGAAAGTATCTGTAAATGTCAAAGTTCTTCAACAGGGTCCAAGTGACTACAAAGCCATTTTCACAATTTCAATCTCAAAAGTCAAACTCCCGTTCCCCCAAAGGCCTACACTACAGCACGTACACAGTCTTGAAGGTTGACATTAACCCCTTTCTGACTGAGGTATTGGACTATGTCCAGGTTGTTCCTCCGCGTGGCCAGGTGGAGCGCAGAACTGCCATTCTACAGGTAGAGACAATTATTTAAATAAGAACATTATTGAGGGAGCTTTTGCGATTTTGTAGCACATCAGAATATCAAGGATTGCTTGTCCCACAGTATATACCAAATGTCCCCCGGCAGAAATATTCGATTAAAAAAGAAGGCGAAATTCATAAAGTTTTTTCACTAGAGATTTCCTGGATGATCATACATTGTCGGTGGCATTGAGGTTGACTCCGTTTTCGACAAGAAACTGGACGATGCCGTGGTTTCCCCTCACGGCCGCCACGTGGAGTGCCGTCTCTCCCTCGTGGTTGGCTAATTGCAGGAGACACCCCGCCCGGGCGAGGCACTCCACGACTCTCCTGTAGCCATGCCAACAGCCGCACAACAGGGGTGTGTCTCCATCCTGATGAAGAGAGAGAAACACGGAACTCTTTTTCACTGTGCCCTTTGTTCTGTTCTATCTTTAGTAACATTTCTAAATTTAGCCCTTATATACTGTCACATTGCCTTTACCCCTGAAGTAAGGACATCTCCCAAACATGAACACTTTTTTCTGTCCATTAGTGCTCTTAGAGAGGGGCTCTACTGTTGTATAATACAACGTCATTCGTCATAACCTTGTCCTGTATGTTGAGAGTGGCTCCAGAGTGACAGAGGAATGCCAGGACCTCCGGGTGGCCGTAGCGAGCACTCACATGTAGAGCCGTCTCCCCTGACTGGGGATTAATGGAGGGTGGCAGAGAGGGAGGAGGAGGAAGAATAGGGTAAGATAGTATCATGCCAAGACCCCATTCCAAAGAGAAGAAAGGGTCTGGTTGTTGATAATGAGCAATTTCTTGGTTGTGCACAAGTTTTAGGAAGGGGAGAGAAGTAGGTGTACATACAGGTGACGTGAAGGGAAGAGATGAGGGAGAAGGGGTGAGGGGTGAGGGGGAGAAGCTGACCTTGTCTTGGAGGTCCAGAGTAGCTCCTTGCTCATAGAGAAACTGGACCACATTGAGGTGGCCGTGCCGTGCTGCCCAGTACAGTGGACTGTCTCCTTGCTAGAGAGAGAGAGAGAGAGAGAGAGAGAGAGAGAGAGAGGGGGGGGGGCAGAACACACTTGAGCTCACGACGTCTTGTTGAGCTGTCAAAATACAAACTACCAGTGACTATCCGTAATAATAACTTAGCCAACTGTTTTCCTAAACAGCACTGAAAAGGGCAACAGTCTAAACATTGAAACTCATGAGAGTCTCAAGAAAATTTGTATGTTCTGCATGCACCTTGTACCAGCTGAGTTGCCCTGGTAGCTCAGTTGGTAGAGCGCTCGCCTAGACTGCAGAGTGTCGTGGGTTCGAATCCCACCCAGGGCAGCTCTTCTTTTCTTTGAAAAGAAAGAGCTGTCCTGGGTGTAGTTGACTTGGTTGCCTTGCCTTTCTATATACCTCGCTACCAAGTTGTTGAGACATGCATGCACGACTTGTTTGCCTTCTTTGCCTTTCTACCTCGCTACCAAGTTGTTGAGAGGTGCACACAGAATTATAGTATACCTTGTCTTGGAGGTCAATGGCTGCACCATACTTCAGTAGGAGTTTGACGATACTCAGTCGACCATAGCCTGCTGCTATATGCAGGGACGACTCTCCATGCTAGATATAAACAGAGCACAATACAGTAGTGAAGTGGATCCCACATCATACCTCAGTGCATGATGATATTATATCGAGTGGTATTGTTTTAGAAGTGATGTAATAACGCATCGGGGTAGTACTCTAAAGTCTAGCCTGTGCCAAAGGAGAAATGTAAGATGCACGTTCTTGGTCATGAGCAATACATTCACATTATATAGATTTCACGGCAATACGTCGTTACGACATTGATAGAAAGACAAGCGACAATTTGGCTCTTCTGCTTTTCAGGCCAAAGCTGCACACACACACACACACACACACACACACACACACTTAAGTGTAAGTTACTCTTTAGGAGGCGTATATCCTCTATCTTGCTGTAGCCACGTTGTTTGGACAAGCCCCAAGAGCAACGGAAGTGACATGCTCTTTGAGATAGGGAACAAACACAAACACAATGCAGCAAAACGGGTGCACTAAAAAGACACTACACAACTGATATACATAATAAGAGAAAACTCATTAAAATTCCCCAGGGGATCCACAATATTTTTTTCAGCTTTAGGAGTCGGAACAACTTATTTCTGGGGATTTATGAAACTGTTTTTATAGCTCATGGCCAAACTTTTTGGTTATAGCGCAAAAGAACCAAGTGAAGTCCCAAGATTTTCCCAAGCCGTGCGACTTTACACGTGGAATTGGAGTATATATACCCGACCTTGTTTGTTCCCACGATGGATATTTGGGGAGTCTGTGCTAGTCTGCGGACCTTCGCTAGGTCTCCTTCGTCTACTGCCGCTAACAACTGCTGCGTCAGAGAGAGAGACTCCTGATAGGGAGGGAAGAGGGGAGGAGAAAGGGAGGAGGGGAGGAGGAGAAAGGACAGAAGGGTGTGTGGAAGGGAGAGGGAGGGAGTGGTGACTCGCTCGAGTGGCTAATATCATTAGCCTACACACACACCCTCAAGCCCTCAAGCGGTGCAAGATGCTACCAAGCGGAAAGTATGGTGTACAGCCAATCTAACCATGCATGGAAACATAGCCTCAACACATCGTCATAGTCACAACATACATACTTATTAATTATTAGAGATCGTTAGGTATGTGTGAAAGACAGTCATCTATGCGTTATTGACGAACATCAGTAGCTCAAAATCGCACCCCCCCCCCACCCCCCCCACTTATCCCTAGTGGGAGGGAGGGGATTGCTATTAGATGTACATGACGCAAGGTATGCTCGTTTAGGTGCAAGGGGAGCAGAAGGAATGCGTGCTCTGGAATTGTCACCAGTTGACTCAGTCTCTCTGCAGAGGAGGTGTGTGGGGTAGCTTGCATATACATACATACATACACCAGGACTGTGAGCTCGGGAGGCAAGCATGTACATTGTATGTCAATTATTCAAAGACATCCCACTGTCTTAGTGAAGGGTTAAAGCCCACAGTTGTGCAGAACTCCACTCAACATCCACAAAAGTGTATTCTTTGCAGCACGAATATTACTATTTATGAGTTTCGTGCCTTGTAGAGGCTGTAGACATACATATGAATGTCTTAGAGAAAAGCACGTCTATCCAGGTTGTTTCTATCCTCAAGAACTCTCCAAGGAATTCAATAAAGAAGAAAATGGGTAGGGTTAGTTCTGTGGCAGGGTCGACAAAACAAAACACTTTACGCAAAACATACAGACAATATTAAGTATGCCTTTGTGTTTGGTAATTCTTGACTTTGTTTCTTCCACACCGTTATGTATGTACATATGACGACATTGTTTGGGTATGTACATGTATGTGTGTATGTACTGCAGCGTTTGCATGCTTTCACAGAAAGAAACGCGGGGAAAGATTCCATGCTAGCTGGGCAATAAATCAATTTTTACCAGTAATGGCAACAAATTACGTGGAATTGTTTCCCCATCGGCTGTGGTATTTGTGGGACCAGGCTTTCTAATTCCTCACATGATTATTTGACATGCTGGCATGCAATAATTAGGGCCGCCCTGGGCCAGAGCAGCTGTAGACATTCACGGACCAGAAACATACCGTGCTGCAACAAAATTGCACGCACAAATCTCTAGAGAAGCTATGGTGCACTGATTGCTGTGGCTTTTTACTATATATATACTATCAAGGATTGACCCACTAGTTGTGTTGAACTAGACACGACGACATTCATACACACAGACAACTATTCACTCGTGCAGGCTCTTATGCATGCTGGCAGCATAGAAGGCTAGCTACCTTATCCTTTTCTCCAGAATCAACGGCCATCACACGCACTCTCGGGCCTCAGTACACCACCTCGTGCAACGTTCAGCTCGTCTCTGCCGGGGCTCGATCCCCGCGCCGCAAAGCCTAAAACATACACAGAGAGAACGATCTAGCCGGTCTTTCGCTCGCAAATGACTAGCTACTATACCTCGCTCAGAGCAGTGGTTTTTACTGTGTGGGCATCTCTCGTCTGGAGTCTGCACCTCCGTTTCTCTGCCTCTAAGCTGCTGCTATACACTGCTACGGTGCCATATAAACTATGTACGCAACGCGACTGGGGTGACATTTTAAATTTGGAGGTGTGGTCCTCCAAATACCAGTTGAGGTTGAAAGGTCAAACATTAAAGCTCTGAACTCAACTCATAGTCATACAAACACGCACAGAATAACACAGATTCAGGGTGGATTACATATGCTTGGCAGAAAAATCCAAAAGGGCGGCGGAAAAACGGCAAGTGACCTGGTCTAGGATTAGGAAGAGCTGGAACTGAACCCGAAGCCCAGCCCACTGCCCTTTGCCAGGTGAGTCATGTAGCGAGACGCCTCGTACTGCTGCTCCAAGTCCCTCCGAAGTTTCTCATGCTTTTCCTTCATCTCATTCTGTCCCGACGGTGGTGACTCAGTCGGTTGAGAAGTCGACGAAGACGCCCCCTTACCGATCCCCATGAGTCGCCTGAACTTTGCCTGAGCCTCGCTGTTGCCTTCTCCTTCCTCCCCAAGCGATACCCCCTCCCACTGACTAGGACTAGACACCTTCTTGTTCCACACCAGTTTCTTCTTTTGCGGGAGAATCGGCGCCTTCAACAGTGGGTTGTTGGACACCGCTACCGTGGAAGGAGTCGCAGAGAGCGTGGAAACTAACGGTTGAGGCATTTTGTTCCTCACGGCCTGTGCTGCAGCTAGCGCTCGCTCTAGCTTTGCTTCTGGAGTCAGTTTCTCTGCGTTTGGGTCGGGTTCTCTGTGGACAAGAGGCAGTGCAAAGAGAGGGTGCGGGGATTGTGACGAGTCCTTGTTCCCAGGTGCGATCGGTGTGGAGGACACCACAGGAGTGGACATTCGGTCCCTCGCTTTGTAGTAGCCCCCGCGGCCTCTGTACCCTCTACTCCCCCGCAACGAAGAGTGCCGCCCGCGATGATGCTGGTTGTCCCAGGATTTTTTCCAGTACCCTGACGTCGCCGGTGGTGAGTGAGATCTTGAACGTGACCTCCTGGAATGCTCCCTCGTGTGTCGAGAAGGGGGAGATCTTGATCTAGAGCGAGAGTGAGACCTCCGCGACCCGTGCTCTCGCCTTCGCTGAGACGACGAAGAAGACAATGAAACTGCCGGCGACTTGGAGCGAGATCTCTTCGAGTGTGTCCTCCTACTGCTGTGACCTGGTGGCGAACCCGACCTGGATCTAGAGCAAGATCTCCTATTGGAGCCCGCCACCTCCTCTTGAGGCGATCTGGACCTTGATCTACCCGCATGCCGTCGCCTACTGGAAGAAGTGGCTGGAGGTGATTTAGACTGCGAGTGAGATTGTCTTGAGTGTCTCCTCGAGTGTGAGGAGGAAGAGGAGTCAGAGTGTTTTCTGTGGCGGCCGTGGGTCTTGTGGTGATGCGAGGAACCCTCTGCGTACTTTGTTCTGCTGTGCCGGGAGGTGCTATAGGTCGCGGTGGGGTCAGATTCGTCGTGGTGATGCACGCGGTCGCCACGTGGTGATGATTCTCTCCTTCCCTGGGACTCGTCTCGCCTACTGGGCTCAGGAGAAGGCGATCTGGAAGACATGTCTTTCGAGATAAAGTCTGGAAAGAGTCAACGGTATTCTTGGACTTCCGACACTCGTAGATGAATCCTTCGTCAAAGGGTTGCTGGTGCTGTCAGTAGGTTCTTCAGTTGTTGGTGAGACAGTCAGGAAAACATCAAGAAGCGCGCGGAAACAAAACCAAGTGGGCGTGGCTTCAAACGGCATGGAGAGCACACACAGTGCGCATGCGCAAAACGATTGCACCGTCAGTTTTAAATGAGCAAAACCTATGCCATACGGATATAGTTCGAGAGGGACATGATAGTTTCATCTAGCTGCAGTTCACCTGCTTCAAGCCTGTATAAACCACAGATCAAACAATCAGAGTAAAACGGCACTATATATGATGCAACGAACTTCTGTATCGTTTTCTTGACTTGCTCAGCAGTTGTCTTCTCATCTGGTGTGAGTATTTCCTCAATTTCCTCCTCCTCCACCTCTCCTCTTCCCTTCAACTGGGCCATCTGCTCCTGGTACTGTGCATACTTCTCCAGCAATCGCCTGCAGTATAAAACTGTGACTCAAAAAACTAAGATATTCAACATACAGTTCTCCCTCCATCAGTTGTCTTGCACAGTATATGAAAAGCTAAAAAAAGGGATCAGTAACTTACTTGTGTGTCTTCATTTCAAACATTCTGCGAGAAACTATGTTTCCTAGTGCCTTCAAGAGTAGGAAAAAGCGTATATATCACAGGGATGAAAGTTTTTTAAAAATCAGAGGGTCACCTGGTAAGTTCTCTCCAGAAGCAGTCGAGCTACACTGGGGAGGTTGACGGAGAACAAATAGAACGTTCTGGAAGGTGCATAGTCCATAGTACGAGGTATCTCCTGCAAGATAAATGTATATAGCACAGGATTTTTATATGGTAAACTTTGCAGTGTGAAAAATTTCATGATTGGACAACAAGTAAGATTTTGCTGATGTACAGTCGTACTGTACCGTATAAAGGCCCCCTACCCACAAAACAGTTACGAGAAAACTCCCTAATACCACGAAATTTGCAAAAGCCTCTAAAGTATCCCGCTTTATATACATTCTAGAGAGCCGACCTGTAGAGAGATGAAGTTCTCGGCCAGGAGTGAGTAGAGGAGCTCCCGGGCCTCCTTGCTGGGGATCATGGCCATGTCCACCACCTGCTTCTGCTCCAGAACCCTCTTCACGAGGAGGAGTCTGAACACTCGAAGACACTTGGAGCTAAACCTCTCTCTCACTATCCCCTCCACTGTCGCCTGGCACAGTCCCTGGGCACACTGCTGGTAGTCTGTGTGGAGAAAATAACAGGAGGAGATACTATATAGCATATGCAGCTGCACTGGCTCCTAAATCTTGTTGTCAAAAGAGAGCTATATATAATTAATTTCTAGTTGCCAATCTGTAAAGGAAAATTCTCTGGAGGACAAATTTGCAAAACAGAAGTACAATGCATTATAATACTGATGATCTACAACTTGCCAACTGCGTAGCCTCCTCCACCACTATCATCCTCTTTAGAGAGAAAATGAGCCTACAATATACGAAATAGTCAAGGTATTCTTGCACAAGATAGTTACGTATGGATATATATATATACCTGGTCATCAGTAAGAGCCTTTAGATAGTGTTCCAGGTCCATCTCTGACAGTTTGGGCTTGTCTGGTAGATATTCTGCCATCCTACCTTTGTACAACTGACAAAGATAGATGAACAAAATAGTTTGTGAATGTCGTTGTGAAAGTATCCAAATGCCTTACACATGACATGCCTGGCAACCAGAGTTGTAAAAATGCTAAAGAGTTGGTTTTGAGTAACTCGTTAAGGCTTTAGTTATACAGTATGAAATAGCTACAGTAACAGAGAGAAACTATACTCACAGTGGGGCTGGATTTTGTCTGCAGGGACTTGTCCTGAGAGAGGTTAATGGCCATTCGCAGGAGGGACCTCATCACACACGCGGCAGTCTCATCCACTCTCTCTCTCACTGCAGAAACTATGGCCTGCATGGGTACATACAAATGTATGAGCATAATACTGGAGAATATAATACTTAGTGTATTACTTTGTCTTGAAAGTGCTGATGGAAATTGTCAAAGTTGACACTCCAAAACACCCCATCATCCACTGGCTATATAATAATAATATGGTGGTCAGTATAGTCACAATCATGGGGAAATTCTAAGTATTTTTACACACCTTTTCTTCTCCTTCTCCAGTGTTCCTTGAATACATTAGTAGACAGATATAAGCATCGATAGTATGTAGCACTAAGCATTACTTCTTAGCTCGTTTAGACGAAGGCTGATTACCGGGGTCTTCCTCATCTCTTTTCCGTTTATTACCCGTATACTTAATGGCTGAGAATCGATAGAAACTCTCATTATCACATAAAGATAACTTACCTAACAATTTCTCCACTTACCAGTTAGCGATGATGGTAGTTCAAATTTTCCGAATATCGGCGTTCTCGCGCTATCCCCACTGTTCACTTGTCCCAGAGCTGACTCGGTCGAAGGTGGCTTCACACGAGTGAGGTACTGGCCCTCGACCATCCCCACAAACTTTGTCTTGACGACTTTGGACACTTCGGCCGGGGCAGCCCCTAGCGTTACCTCCAATCTCTCTGCCACTCTATTGATGCACTAGACAGGACAAAATTTAAAAAAAACAGTAGTTAATCCCATTGAACAATAATGTGTTCTGAGTTTGATATCTATTGTAATTTTTATGTGATGTGTTCACATTTTCATGCTTTAGAAACCTTTCGTTTACAAAGTCTATATGATAAGAACTTATACAGCTGTGTGAAATGTCCCCACTTGGCTCATGAGAGTACGTCCCTGATGAAGAATGTATTCACATATCAGTTCTCCGATCTGTCCGTACAGTTCCCGGGACGCCAGGATGTACCTCGGGAATCTTCCACGCAGCTGGACGCTCTCTACACTGACACTGTAGAGAACATACTTTCCAGAGCTGTGAGGCTCAAAGAGGGCCAGTTGATGCTGGATCAGTACCACCAGGCACTTCTTGACCTTTAGAGTACTGCAGTGTAATGACACGCAGGCAGTCAGAAACGGACATCACCTTGTTGATTTGCAACCCGGTGCCTTTGCTTATTTCCCCCAAGTTTGATCCTCCATTTTTCAGGAGGTAGGTTCCTACTGCCTCCACTTGGTCCCCGAATGCTTCCTCCAGAAGCAGAGACGCTAGCCTGACTTGCTGCTTGGACATATCGTACACTTCCGCATACTTCCGTAAAAGCCAGTATTTAGTCCGTAATTTCCAGTAAATTATGTGTTTAACCCCAACCGTACGTAATATTTGCTCCATGTGAGGTGCAGTGGAGAGAAGAGAAACTGCAGTAGAATGCTTCGGTTTTCCTTGCCGTGGCTACGTTCAGCTACACTAAGAACTGAATGCTACAGTCTGAAATGTAGGAATCTCCACACGACAGGTCCAGGAGGGCCTTCCAACTCTTCTGATAACAGATTTCTTGGCAGTCGCTTTGATTGTGCAGGGAGAGCTTGGAATATGCCCTCAAGATTGAGAAGGTAAATATTATTATCTAAGGATGTAGTATTTCGAGTTTGTACGTCCGTGTATTTGTAGTCCTTGTGTATAGTGCAGTTATGTAAGAGTGTGCTTTATCAAGTTTCTAGCTACATTAGCTATCGCTAGACTATGTGTCTTTCTGTGTTTGGAAATATTCTCCATTCGATAGTTTCCTCCGGAACCCGTTGACTCTGTTCTGGCGGACGTATGCACGCTACGGAATGGAATATCAACCCAGTAATCTGAAGAGAAAGAGACGCCATGGATTCAAGTACAGAATGAGCACTGCCAGTGGTAGAAATATACTAGCCAGAAGAAGACTAAAAGGAAGAAAATTTCTCTCTCATTGAACTTTCCCACTTGTGCACGTATTCATCGATGATTGTTCAGTATTTACGGTATTCCAAATTAACGAAGAAATATTGCATCACTTCTTTCACAACAACAAAGGCTAAAGAGAGCGTCTTGACGAACGTGGTGTGGTCGCTGGAAAGCTGCGCCTTTATCAGAAGTAGCCAGGTAAGTAAGCTAACTCATATTCCTTTCGTTCAGTCGTTAGATCTTCCGTGTGTTGTTTCACTGTATGATGTCCAGTACTGATATCCCCGCGGTCATTGACCGAGCAACATAATGACACGTAAGTTTCGAACTAGCTGCTGCTACTCAGGAGAGAGATCGGTAGACTCATGACGGGTCTGACTGTCTCAACCAGGTGGAAACCAGAGAGAACTTGCCAGGGAGAAGAATGCCAAGAAACAAGCTGCTGTGAAGGCCAAGGGTGCAGGAGATCAGTCGGGGAGCAAAGGAGCGTCACTGGAGCAGCGTAAACACAGGTAGCTATGTAGGCTAAAAGGATGCTGTGGGATGTCAGGAAATCAAAGCTTTGATCCGTAATCAAAGCTATTGTGGATTGTTGGATGCTCCCCTCACACAGTGCCTATGCTTGCATGTTCTACATTACATCTGTACTACATGGGATTTATAGTACATGAACAGATTGTGTGTGTGTGTCATTCAGAGATGCAGAAATCATGAGAGAGAAACAGAAGAAAGCGGCAGACGCCAAAAAATGACCAAGAAGAATGAAAATCCCCATGACAGTGCTGAACAACCACTATGCAAATGCTGCTGTGCATATGACTCCTGCTTTCCAATATGTGTTGTATGTATGTATTTGTGTGCAAGAAAATGATGCTGTTTTTGTAATTGTCCCTTCTTATAATACCCCCTGCAATTCAGGATATTACGCGGCGGATGTTATCGTCGTTCCAATTGATGCGCACCAGAATATCGGCCGTTGCTGTACGTGCAGAGTCGTGAGACGCTTTCCTGACGCTGATTTGGTTATCCAGAGGTCTATACTGTGAGAGGTAACCCTTTATATAGCCTATGTAATGTGTATGTTCTCGTGAAGCGACTTCAAATAGAGCGCACTCTACCGTTGACGTAGGAACACGTTCCATCTGCCATCCTCCAATTTTAGTGTTTGAAGGGTAGGTTCTGTGTTTGTCTTCCACACAGGCACAGAAATGCTTCATCTGTGTCAGAGTGTCCGAACAGCCCACTCGGCTGGTGTGACTCTTGCCCCGATCCTCTCTCCGGCCTGCCAGAAACTCCTCCCCCTCCTCCCACCTCTCCCCTCTTCCCCTGACACCCGCCGGCACAGTCTCTCTCCCCACCCCTCCCTCCTCCTTCATCACCGCTCGTTAACAACAGGGTCATGGAGACGAGGGGGGACGACAACAGCCGGAGGGGAAGGGGACAAGGGAGGGGGGAGGGGGAGAAAAGGAGGAAGTTCTGCATGCCCACAGTGTGGGGAAACCTTCAAGACCATCAGCTCAGTCAGAAGTAAGTTTAGACTGCAGTTCATTGGGAAAACCTTTAATCTTTGACACCAGTGGACAACCCAGAACAAAGTGTTCTATATAAGGCATACATACATATTATCCTAGTGAGGTGCGCTTACTTCAGAATTTATCTGCATGCAACAGAGGTGTACATTTCAGGGAGGTGTCCTCATCTGAAGCACATGTTTTCGTGGAGGTTTGGCTCCTTAGACTTTTTTTGAAGGAAACACTCTGCCCCTGTTGTTGTATCTCATTCGGTTCCCCGCCACAACTATGCTTCAATTAGCAGGTTATAAATCTCTCTGCATGGGTTACTACATACATACTTCGTGAACGATGCAATTGTGTGTGATCTGTAATATGTAACATGGTTTTGGCAGCTCTGACGAGGTTTGTGGAATGCGAGAAATGTCGTCGATTCTTTCTCTTCACGCCTCCCGGGGAGCAGACCAGGTCTCAGACTACACCTCCTGAGCACAAGAACATACCCACTCCACGACAGGTCGAAATCACACACACACACACACACACACGTGTTTGTGTTTGGTCACTTTCCTTTCTCCCCCTTTCCCTCCCTTTCTCCTCAATCACCCCCAACAAACACACACACACACACACACACTCTAATACTTTTGAGGGGAAAAACTAATGTACAACGGAACTCCATTGATCCGGCACCAATGGGACTGAAGAAATTACCCGGATTAGTCTATTAGTGAGGTGTCCTTTGCTCAAGAGCACGTACAGTTGCCTACAAGAAACTCTTCACGAGGACTACTAAATTTGCCAAAAAACAACTGTGCTTCGTTGAAGTTTCCATCTACATGTTTGTATATTATACCTCTAGTTCTAACCCCTAACCATCTATTTCTCGCACTCTTTCCCCATCTCCACAGATATTTGAGTTCCTCGACAGCTTCGTGGTGGGTCAGGAGCATGCCAAGAAGGTCCTCTCCGTGGCAACCTACAACCACTACAAACGGCTCTCCACTAACCTGCCCCCCGTCGAGGAGGAGGGAGGGAACGGAGGAGTCATTGAATCCATGAATATCCCTCCCGCTGTCCTGGACCCCTCAGTTTATCTGAAGGGTTTGCCTCTCCCTCAACTGCCGATGGTGTTGGAGGAGAGAGAGAGGGGCCGCCACGAGGAGAGGGAGAAGGGAGAGGGAGGCTCTCTACCACTGGTCCGGGGGGACGGAATTCGTCTGGAGAAGAGCAACATTCTCATTCTCGGTCCGACCGGCTCAGGCACGTGCGCATAAACTAGCCACAGCAGCTTCTTCATTGCTGTAAGCATAACGTGCATTATACCTGCTGTGCATTATACACACACGCACAACAATCACTGTCGCGGCGAGCAAATTTCGCAGATTTTACACTTTTTTTGTGGATATTGCAGTTGTATGTATATATGCCTATCTTACTCGGTATGTATTAACACATCGGGTAACAATGGAAAGCCCACACGCTGCATCATCTATAGTAGTATGTGGATGCATGCTGTTCCACTGATGCTTGGTACATTCACCTCTGCTTGCTTAGACAGTAATGTGTGGCAGAGTGTTGATGTAAATAGACCCCATCGTGTGGTATATACAGGGAAGACGCTGTTGGCCCAGAGCCTGGCACAGTGTCTGGATGTCCCGATGGTAATATGTGACTGCACCACTCTCACCCAGGCAGGCTACGTGGGAGACGACATTGACTCTGTCATCAGCAAACTACTCCACGTGAGTCCCTCCTTGGTCACCCTCCCTCTTTTGGACATGTAGTACGGTGGAACCCCTGTAATCCAGACACCAATGGGAGAGAGGAAAATGTTCCATATTAATGAAGAGTTAAAATTGGCGACGTGAAACTATTAATGGTGTCCTTATTAGTGAATGTCAGGGGTTTCAGTAGGTTCATTGGGGTTCTCACCGTGAGTGTGTGTGTTGACCAAATGTGGTATACGCATTGTTTGTTTGTAAATCTGGCGTCTCTATTTATCCCAGGAAGCCAATTTTGATATCAACAAAGCTCAGAGAGGTACGTATGCATGAATCAATCGACGTATGTATACACATTTTGTTCTGGGTGCCATCTTAACACACATGATGAAAAGTTTCGGTACACTCAATCAGTTGTGTGTGTGTGTGTGTTTCCCCAGGGATAGTGTTTCTGGACGAGGTGGACAAGATCAGCTGTGTGCCCGGGTTCCATCATCTGAGGGACGTGGGTGGAGAGGGAGTCCAGCAAGGCCTCCTCAAGATCCTAGAGGGCACCATCGTACAGGTCCCTGGTATGTGCTAACTTACGTATTATGTCAGGTTTACTAGTTTCAAGATCCTAGAGGGCACCATCGTACAGGTCCCTGGTATGTGCTAACTTACGTATTATGTCAGGTTTACTAGTTTCAAGATCCTAGAGTGCACCATCGTACAGGTCCCTGGTATGTGCTAACTTACGTATTATGTCAGGTTTACTAGTTTCAAGATCCTAGAGGGCACCATCGTACAGGTCCCTGGTATGTGCTATAACTTACGTATTATGTCAGGTTTACTAGTTTCAAGATCCTAGAGTGCACCATCGTACAGGTCCCTGGTATGTGCTATAACTTACGTATTATGTCAGGTTTACTAGTTTCAAGATCCTAGAGGGCACCATCGTACAGGTCCCTGGTATGTGCTAACTTACGTATTATGTCAGGTTTACTAGTTTCAAGATCCTAGAGTGCACCATCGTACAGGTCCCTGGTATGTGCTAACTTACGTATTATGTCAGGTTTACTAGTTTCAAGATCCTAGAGGGCACCATCGTACAGGTCCCTGGTATGTGCTAACTTACGTATTATGTCAGGTTTACTAGTTTCAAGATCCTAGAGGGCACCATCGTACAGGTCCCTGGTATGTGCTAACTTACGTATTATGTCAGGTTTACTAGTTTCAAGATCCTAGAGTGCACCATCGTACAGGTCCCTGGTATGTGCTAACTTACGTATTATGTCAGGTTTACTAGTTTCAAGATCCTAGAGGGCACCATCGTACAGGTCCCTGGTATGTGCTATAACTTACGTATTATGTCAGGTTTACTAGTTTCAAGATCCTAGAGGGCACCATCGTACAGGTTCCTGGTATGTGCTAACTTACGTATTATGTCAGGTTTACTAGTTTCAAGATCCTAGAGGGCACCATCGTACAGGTCCCTGGTATGTGCTATAACTTACGTATTATGTCAGGTTTACTAGTGGTTACTGGAATGAAGATGCAATCGGTGAGCAAAATACGAGTGTAAAATTTCAGTGGTTTGATACAGATGTGCAGTGGTAAAAGCATAATAGAAAAGTCACACGGTGTAGATGACTACGTATGTAGCTTTGCTCGTAATTTAGTCGTCTCGTTTTTAGTTGTGATGTCATTTTTCTTTACTCTTGTCATGTTGGACTGTGTAGAGAGGTCGCGGAAGGTCAAGGGTGAAATGGTTGCCGTGGACACCACCAATATCCTGTTCATCTCCTCAGGGGCCTTCAATGGCCTCGACAAGATCATCGGGAAGAGGAAGAATGAGAAGGCAAGTTACACACCATTAATAAGAACCTCGAAGCATAGTGTAATACACTATATTTAACTCACCTGACTGCTTACTTTTCCATTTTTGTATTCCAGGTAATAGGATTCAATACCCCAGGCTCCTCCTCCGGAGTAGCTTTACCCCGCCCTGGCACCTCTACCCCAGGCCGCCCCACCCATCCATCCATCCTGGGGTACCCCGTCTCCTCCGGGGGCACCCCGACACCCCGAGACCTTTCGGAGGACGAGCACACGGACAGTCTCCTACGCTGCGTGGAGGCGAGGGATCTCATGAGCTACGGGATGATCCCCGAGTTTGTGGGGAGGTTCCCTGTCGTTGTGACTCTTAATCACCTCAATGTCGAGAGTCTAGTGAGCATTCTGACGAAGCCAAAGAATGCCCTCATCCCGCAGTTCAAGTCTCTCTTCCACATGGATCAGGTGTGCGATCTTTACCTTTCTGTTTGTGTTCGTACATACATGCATGTATCTAGCTGTCAATCCCCTACCTCGCTCCTAAATCCATCCATCCTTGCATATCATTACGTGCTATACAGTAGTGCAGTTTCCTAAAGTGTTGTGTGTGCGTGTGCCTCGTTCTGTATCATGTACAGGTTGACCTGCAGTTCTCATCGGAGGCTCTGTGTGCAGTGGCAGAGCGGGCCATGGAGCAGAAGACTGGGGCTAGAGGACTCAGATCAATAGTGGTATACATACACATACATATGTACATGCATTCACATACATAAACTGTCCTCTGGTTCAACATGTAGAGTGCATACTGAACTAAAAGGAAACTTTGGAGCGAAAAAACCCAAAAAAATTTACCCCAAAATATTTTGGGGTATATAGGAAACACAGTTGCTGATTAGCTCACTACTGTTTAGTGAAAGTCAAAAATCTCAATACTGTGGAAGAAGTGACAATATGCATGTGATATGTACACATGTAAACTACATATCACTTGACTGAGCTCAGATGTGTGTGTGTGTGTGTGTGTGTGCAGAGCCAAAGTCCCTAAGCTGATTTAAGTAGCAAACTGTGATGTCACATGTTTTACTACTGTTGCTGGTTACGTACACTTCCAGCCAACACCCTAACAAACGCATACACCCATAACAAGAGTGCCAAATGGGCATATAGAGCTGCATGCCTGACAACTTTACTATTATATTGTACCTGAAACAATATTCATGTCGAAAGGCTATGCGGTCGGTGCCTCTCAATTTTGACTCTGTTGGCCATTTGTGTGGTTTGATATCTCCTGTATATATATATACACGTTCTGGCGCTCGATAATAATAATAATACTGAGCCATCGAAGCAACAGACCCTCCTGAGCTAGAATAATTCCCCCATTGTACAATTATACCCTAATCTGTGACGACGTGAAAGTAAAACATTGTGACCTTGGAATTTGACTCTGTTGGCCATTTGTGAGGTTTGCTGTTTATAATTATCTCACGATGAGGAAAATGAATTTTTGGTAGTATTTTGTAGTTCTTTGCAATGCCACCCATGATTGATTAGGCAGCACTACTCTAAGGTGATGGAATAATCCCCCGTTGTTACATAACAGGGTAGAAGCTCTAAATTTGATGCTCAACTTGTGTTTCTATTGCATTACCCAAATGTTATCGTTTCGTGTCTCACTTGTAATAGCTTCTGTTGTTAAGTATTTCCTTTTCCGGCTGCAGGAGCAACTCTTATTAGAGCCCATGTTTGAAGTGCCCGGGTCGGACATCGCTCAAGTGCTGGTTGAAGAGGACACCGCGAGGGGGTATCACCCTGCTCGTTATCAGTACAAGGACTCGTCGGGTGATAGCAGGGAAGAAGAGAGCAAGGCAGATCAGTTGGACGTAGTAACGGAACACAATACAACAGACACGTCTTCAGAAATCAAAACATCAGTCTTATAGTGTAATTACCGTGTGTTATTTAATGTTACACATAATTATTATTCTTCTAATGCAGCTCATTTTCAAACACTATTAATTATTGTGCAATGTGTACTTTGTGTATGTTAATAACACCCACCACTTTCTATAAGTTTATTGTATGTGTGTATTCTCTTAACAAGGTCAAAAGTCTCAAAAATATTTTTCCCTTGGCAGTAGCATTCAAGTCATAAGTCTTGGGAAGAAAATAATAATTATTAATAGTGGTGAGGAACTCAAAATGGGCAAAATGATGGTGACTGTGTGGTGGAGGCGTGGCTTAGTAGTGAGGCAATCATTACATCATTGGTGCCACGCAGTTTCCTGTTTGTTGGCAGTGGAATGTGTAGGTTGGGGTTAATTTACCAACTGGCAAATATTTACAATCACACAGCACTGGCTCATCTCAAAGGAAGTCGTAAGCCTTTTACGGAGCACTTTGGCTGCGTTGGCAGTGAATTCCTACCTCCACTGGCCAAATGACAACATTTGGCTTACACAACGCATAAAAGCAGGCCTTGCAGGCTGCCAGCAACTACTAAAGCTGCATTGAAGCAACCACCAAACCTATAGCAAGAAAGAAACTTCTTATCGTCATGAAAGCACTTTTCCAACTGTCTGTTCTGTTGGTTGGACTCGTAAGTGAATCTAAAATAATTATTGCTGCTAGAGATTATGTTACTTTTGTTCCCAGGTCTACAGCACAAATGCCCTACTTAGAATAGAAGTTGAGTTGGTGTCATACAATAACCCTACCAGTGAAGAATGCGACGGAGGAAACTGCGAAGGTGTCTTTGGGACATGCGACAACCACTTCTCGTTCTGTGTGCGGGAAGTCGGAACCTCCCTCTGTTTGGTGACTCTCTCGAGCATCAACGACATTGAAGACGACTCACTCACATTCAGCATATCGGAACTCGATGAACTTGGCCTCAGCAACCCACTGAGGTTCAATAGTGTCCGCACCACTGTGAGTGTCATATTATCGCAGCATATCTTGGGTCTTTTTCAACAAACATTGTTTCACAGGCAAATTTGCATGCAAGATGACCCAACTTCTTTATCTTTTTGCTTGAGACTTTCGTCTCATGAAAAAAGTTAGCGGGTGTTGGAAGTTTCTAGTCATATTTCATGCACGTTGACGTGAACTATGTGTGTCTGTCTTGATGCAGAATCTCTTGGAAATCTTTGTGGAAATCACGGACATAGATACATTATTCGACGATCGAGTGGACAGGATCACAATCCCGATCCCTGCGGAACTGAGGGCAGACGGACAGCAGACTCCAGTGAGGACTTACACTGGGGAGTGCGGGAGAGCCAATTTGGAGCTCCGTTTCAGCATCACCTCTGAGTGCCCTTCCAATAGATACGGTCCACTGTGCACCACAGAGTGTGTGGATACCGGTGGACAGAGGTTCTGCAACTATCTAGGAGCAGCTACTTGCCTGGGTAACTTCCAGCCACCAACATGCGCCACGTGCATAACTGGGTTTCAAGGTGCTAACTGTGACGTGTGTGCTCCAAACTATTACCCGGAAGGAACTTGTACAAAACTCTGTGTTCCCAGGAATGATCCAACGGGCCACTTTACTTGCAATGCTGATGGGGACATTGTTTGCCTTCCAGGCTATGAAGGCACTGGCAATGATTGCGTAATGTGCATTGGAAACTTCCGGGAGCCCGACTGTGTTGGTTGTGATGCTAGGTTCCAAGGAGCAAACTGTGATATGTGCGCTGAAAACTACTACCCTTCGGGCATTTGTACTAAGTTCTGCACGCCAAGAGATGATTCCCTGGGGCACTTTACTTGCAATGCTGATGGGGGTATTGTCTGCCTTCCCAGCTATGAAGACACAAGTACCAACTGTGTAACATGCATAGGCAACTTCCGAGAGCCCGACTGTGTTAGTTGTGATGCTAGGTTCCAAGGAGCGAACTGTGATACGTGCGCTGAAAACTACTATCCTCAAGGCATTTGCACCAAGTTCTGCATGTCGAGAAATGATTCCCTGGGGCACTACACTTGCAATGGTGATGGGGACATTGTCTGTCTTCCCGGCTATGAAGACACAAGTACCAACTGTGTTACGTGTGTAGGAAACCGCAAGGAACCAGACTGTGCAGCGTGCGATGACAACTTTCAACTGCCTACCTGTACAACATGTACTCCCAAGTACACCGGTACCAGTTGCAATGAATGTGCAGGCAACTACAGGGAGCCAGACTGCATCGAGTGTGATGAAAACTTTACTGGGACAAACTGCCGCAGCTTGTACACCAAACTACTTCCCTCCCGGCGAGTGCTTCTGTACACCTCGGGATGACTCCAGTGGCCACTATACCTGCGACCCAGTCACAGGGAGAGAGAATATGCCTCCAAGGATTCATGGATCCTGACACACTCTGCACCAGGCCAATAAGTACGCTAAGAGCCAAAAGAACAACCAGGCCAGAGATACCATACAGCACACCATACATAGTGTAAGTATCTATGATAGGGCTTTACCCTAGTGTGATTTTCTGTTTGTTCATCTTCCCACAAAGGTTCAGCAGCATCAGCATCATCTTCTGGTTCTGAGTTTGTAGGGTCTGCCTCTTTCATTGCCATCATTGCAGTGGTGATAGCGGTACCACTGGGTGCATTCCTTCTCATCCTCCTCATCCTCTGCTCCATGTGTCTACTGTCCAGTAAGGCGGACTGCTCCTGTCCAAAGATTGACTGCGAGGACTGCTGCAACAGCTTCTTCAAGGCGTTCAGCTGCGGCCTCAAGTGTGACGACCTGAACCCTATCGTTATTTGCCTGTTTGTGGTCCTCGGGATTCTCGCAGCTCCAGCCGTCATTATGATCGGCGCAGTCGTGATTCCAATCTTCCTCGTTGGGGCCTGTCTTATCTACGTTGTGACTCAAATGTGTGACTGAATTGACTGTTGATAATATAATGCATGCTGCCACACAATCTTTACTGTTTCTTTGTCTGTGTATTATGTATTGAGTTTTATCCTGCACAGCATATATACGTTAATCATTAAGTGTTATATTGACAAAGGTGCAAAGGAATGTCGGAAACGATGATTAACGGAACTCAAATATATTTATTGGGAGTCTCAGACATTTCCTCGTCTGAGATCATGCATTAGTATAATTATCCTCACACAACTCGATATATACCAGCATTCTAGTTGTCTATTTCAGTGTACAACAATGAGCCTCTACATTACACTTCTTGGAGCTGGAGCTTGATGTGATCCGATATCTGGTGAGAGAATATGCCTCGAAGGCTACAAAGACCCCTCGACCTACTGTGTCACAGTGCAATCAGGTAATGTGTACAGCTACTTCTGGCTGTCACACAAACCATATCATATAAGCCTGATGAACTGCTGTGTTGATGGAAATGTTTTTTTATTCCTGCAGAGAGTAGCTCAGAGTTTGTGGGATCTATCGGATTCTATGCGACGATAGGAGTTGGTGTACTGTGCACTGCAGTGCTGCTGGTGAGTATTATCTGCATAGGAGGTGCCGCTCTAATTCGAGCTCTACTGCCGAGCCCACTGCTGAGTCTCCCAGCAAGTCCACAGGTCCAAGCTATCCCATGGTTCATACTCCCACCGCCTTACACCTTTTCTGTATTAGATGTCTAGTCTCCTGAAAAGCTGCACTTACTCGTGCATACGCGTTCTTTATAAGTACGCATGCGCAGTCAATAAAACGTGCAAAAGTCGTGCGCGCGCGCGCGCGGGAGCTGACAGATTGACACTGAATCTTGTTAGCAATGTTTTTCGTCAGGATTCCAAACTTTCTGGGCTCTTCCTCCACCACTAGTACCAAAGCAATCAGTCATAACTTTACAGCAATGAACTTTCTCCATATCCATCTCCTCATCCTCGGAGCTGTAAGTTTTGTAACTACAACATATCCTGCATGAGTTTTTTTAGCTCCGGTAGTGTCTATAATGCAGGCCTACTGCACAGCCACGCTCACAGTGGACCTGGAGCTCATTTTCTACAACAACCCCACGCACGAGGACTGCGACGGAGGTCATGCGAGAGCTCCTCCACGGCAATGTGTGACAACAAGTTCGATTTCTGCGTGCGGGCTGCAGGGAACGACACCTGTCTGTCGCCAGTACTCAGAACCGACGACCTGGACAACGACGTAATCACATTTTCGGCAGACGACCTCAGTGTTCTGGGGATCAGCAACCCCGTCCAGTTCTCGAGCATATCCACAGATGTAAGCAGGGGATGTGGTGATGTGAGAACTGCTTTAGCTGATGATAAAATTTGGTATTATAAGCATGTAGGTATGTATAGGCCTTGGAAGCACACGAGATCTCTTTTAGATCCCATAATAAAGAATGGAGCTGGCCAAAAATGTATGGATCATCTCCTCTTGCAATGCAGGATCTGTTGGAATGGTTCGTGGATGTAACAGATGATGACGGTTCCCTGTGAACGATGACGAAGTGGATGAGATTATAATTCCACTAGGGGCCCACCTACAAGCCGACTCGGAGTTTGGTCCCAACGTCACCTACTACGGGACCTGTGGGAGAGCATACATTCAAGTCAGGACTAGAATCACCTCAGAGTGCCCCGCCAATCGATACGGACCTAACTGCACAAAGGTGTGTACAGAAGTTCCTGGACGAAAAGTGTGCAACTACATTGGTGACGCTAGTTGTCTGGGCAACTTCTATGGACCAGATTGCAGCGAATGCAAGGCCGGGTTCTATGGCTCAAGCTGCGATAGATTCTGCGAGCCAAAAGACAGCAATACTTCGGGTCACTACACCTGCGATGACCTTGGTTACATTGTGTGTCTTCCCGGGTTCACCACAACGCCACCAACTGTCTCACTTGTGCCGGGAACCTAATGGAGCCTGATTGCAGGGTGTGCCGCGATAATTACTACCCACAGGGAACTTGTGACACGTTCTGCAGGCCCATAAACGATGCATCTGGTCACTACAACTGCAGCAAACAGGGGGAATCAGTGTGTCTTGATGGATACGTGGACCCCAGTACCAACTGCACCACTTGTCGTGGGAAACCTCAAGGAGCCGGATTGTAACGAATGCGACGATCATTTCGAGGGGTCCGACTGCACATTCTGTGAACCAAACTACTACCCGAGAAACGACTGCAGCGTATTGTGCATCCCTCAAAACAACTCTGACGGGCACTACACGTGCGATCCATTCACTGGTAATAGAGTGTGTCTTGAAGGATACAGAGATCCCTCCAATGGCTGTGTAACTCCAGCCGAGGAGTCAGGTAAGCAAGCTTCATGCATCTCTTACCAGTCTCTCTCTAACTTACCAAATGCACTATTAGTTTATGTACTACATGCCTATCCCACCAGTAAAGCACCAATTACCACTATTGTGTGAATTGCTCCACACTTTGTCAGGCAGGCCAGCAAAATTCTCATATCAAATTCTCAAGCAAAGGTTGAAAGTTTTTGTGTTTATGTATGGTGTAAATGATAAGTTAATTTGGTAGCATGGCTGAAAGCTGCTTATGTATGTAGATGAGCGTAAGGTACTCAGCTAGCGGTATTATACTTTGCCTTTTCCATGCAGATAGCTCGACTATTGTGGGCTCAGTTGGATTCTATGTCGTGATAGCTCTGGGTGGACTGTTTGTGACCGTGGTCTTGATCACCATCACCATAGTACTTAGTCTCGGCAGGCAGAGGAGGTTGAAGTACTACTCCGGAGGACGGCGAGGAGACCCTGACACACAACCCATTGTCATGGAAGGGTTTCCACAAACCACCCGACGAATATCCCACTGATGATGTTGAGACTAAAGAGTGAACACATTTATTCCCAGCTACAACATAATGTAGGTTCAAGTAACTATCCTGTCAGTTATGTTTTGTAGTAGCTTGCATTCCACACAAACAAGTTAAATGTTTTACTTGGGCATTTTTTCCAATTACTGGATCACATGGTGCACTGTTATAATATGCATTACAATTAAGATGACAGTACTATTATATATACACATCACAACAGATTTGAGAAGCGAGAGTTTTGTTTTATGATGACAGTTAATAGTAGGGTCTTCTGGGATTATTCTACGACACAAAGAGTAAAAAACAATACCACTCATGCACGTCGTTAGAGTGTGAAATGAAAGGGGCTCACCAACGGGTTGGGTCTGAAACGATAGATCATTTTCTTGCGATACAAATCAAATTCGCTGTCCGATTTCTTGACTTGGGCCGGTTTGACTACTCCTAGCCCTGACTGGTCAAATGACTGCTTGCCCCTGGGTACATTGCATAATATTGCACAACCTCTAATCGCCAAATACTACATGTAAATACAATAAACTCAGCACTGCCTCATATATGCGCTATTGTTGGCGTGCTGCACGTATTTTTCCAAACTAATTTTTAATGTCATTGTCATGGAAGGATTTCCACAAACCACCGACGAATATCCCACTGATGATGTTGACTAAAGAGTGAACCACTATAGGTATTTTTCTGTCAGTAAAGACTTTTTTTGTAGAAACTATCTTTTCAGTTTATTTATGACATGTTTTGTAGTAGTTTGCACTGCACACAAATGCGTAAGTTAAATGTTTTACTTGGGTTGGTAATGGTTGCCTTGTTGCGACTTCTCGGTAGTGTTTGGGTGCGCGTCAACTAGAGTCGCGACGGGCGTCGACGCTACGCGACGAACGGGGGCGTTTCTGAGCGGAGTTTAGTGAGTCGGTCGCAGAGAGAGCGAGAGACGGAGACAGAATGCAGAGACAGAGACTTATTATCGTGCGTGTTGTTATTCGCTGCCTTGTCTTCGTCGCTACGCAGAGCCGTCGTATATGCGGACTGGATGGATTCAATCGGAACGACTTGCATTTGTAAGTCATTCAGTCGGCTAACTAGAAATTCAGCGGTAGCAATTGGCAAAGCTGCGTGTTTCTCCAACAGTTACTTTACTGAGATTTTATTCAACGAGCGAGAAGTGCTGGCCGGTAACCATGTAAACCTGGAAGACTCAGTTAGCTAAATATTCACGCAGCGATGGCTAGTTAGTATCCATGGGCATTGGTCATGTGCTCCAAGGGGGAGTGAGAATAATGCCATGTATGGATACAACCAGAATCAATAGAGCCTACTACAATATCCTTGCTTGCATAAGTCCTACACTGTGCTGATCTAATTGTAATGCCATCGCTACTGTCGGTTGATAGCTGCTCAGCAGTAATCATCTTTTTGTTTGAAGTGTGTGATTTTCCCCTCCACGCCCTGTATTTAGTAGTGGCCCATACTGGAGCTTCATCACTGCACCGGATCAGCAAACAAACGACTGCCTCTATGAAATGGACCCGATAACATCACCAGTTGCGTTGTGTACTCTTTTACTTTCGCTGTGTGCACGTCTCTGTCCCAGTAGCATCTGTGGCTCAGAAAATGGAAATGCGTCCTACTGCCAGGTGCGTTACTCACGCTAAAGATGGAACAATCTACGCTACAACGTTGCGTGAACTTACAGTCAAGAGTCACACAAATTCTCCAGACTTGGTATAGATGTCAAAATTACTTTGGCTTTCAGATGGATGTGGGAGGAGCATATCCTTGTGTCACGGCCTAGCTGTCTCTAAACGCCTGTGATTAATGCTCGGGGATTCTGTTGCCATCTTGTGCTTACTGTCTCAATTAATGCTGTTTGCATCTTGCAGCATGCACTCAACTCTAATCTTTTCATTCCCACTCCTGCTCTCCAACTCCAACACAGTCGATGGATTTTCCTCTGTTCGCTATGGATATAAGTAATGAACGACCGCGTTGTGCAAACAGAACTCTCGAAACTGTAACTATAACAATTTTGAATGTATGATCCTGAGGCAAGTTCTTTCACACACTCGCGAGTCCGACATCACCAAGTATCTCAGTCTATGAGATAATCCCCAATGCAGAATGCTTTGTGAGTTTTGTTGCCTGCTGTGCGACTCTTCCTGTACTTCTTAGCACACACCTTCCCACAAAATGTTACTATTGAGTTGTTAGCCTCCAACTTTTATAAACACTGCAGATTACGACCACTATTGGGTACTCTGGAGCTTGTTACCAGCAGCCAACACTGGCCCCTTCTCACTGCAGTCTCACTGGGTTTGACACCACTGCCATCTCTGAGTGAGTAGTGGAAGTAGTTGCATAGTAGCTAAATAGGTCTTTAGTTCCAACCAACTCTATTGACTCTTACAAATAAACACTATGATCTTGGTGTAAACTATATCAATGCCTACTCTTTACTGTGAAAATGATCTTGAGGTATAGATTATAATATCTATGCCTACTATAATATCTATGCCTACTATAATATCTATGCCTACTCTACTGCTTTACAAACACTATGATCTTGTTGGTGTATATACAACAGAAAAGACTATTTCTATGCTGATGTCCCTGACGGAATCTGCTACAATTTTGACGAAGGCGAACCGTGCATAATTCTGTTTGCCTTCTGCCACCCCTTGCCCCTGGACCTGTCTGACAACTGCCGCAACCCAGAGTCAGCCATCTGCCAGGCAGACAAGCTTGTTCATGCCACAAAGTCGTGGAGTATGGGGGCCTATGAGAACTACACCAGATTCTATAAGAGTAAGACTATATGACAGCCTGCGAAACTCAGCACTAAGTTTTTCTCTCCCACTACTCAGATGTTGATTTTGATCAGGTGGGATTCCATGTTACGTACTCGGATGGTTCCAATCCTGGAGACCCTGACTGCACTGCTGGAATACAGACACGAGTCATCTTTGTGTGTAATAAAGACGCACAGTGGATCAACCGTGATGTCACCTTTTACATTGAAGTCGACAAAGAGACTTGCTTTGTGAGTTAACCTTCTTGAGGGTAGTGATACTATGAGAATCTTGTCTTCTTTCTTTTTGCAGTTCAACATCGTAGCCCAGTACAGCGGAGCTTGCTACAAGGCACATTCTAACATTGTTGGTTGGACTGTCAATTGTCTTGATGAATACGTGGACCCCAGTACCAACTGCACCACTTGTAGGGGAAACCTCAAGGAGCCAGATTGTAACGAATGCGACGATCATTTTGAGGGGTCCGACTGCACATTCTGTGAACCAAACTACTACCCGAGAAACGACTGCAGCGTAATTTGCATTCCTCAAAATAACTCCGACGGGCACTACAAATGTGATCCATTCACTGGTAATAGAGTGTGTCTTGAAGGATACAGAGATCCCTCCAATGGCTGTGTAACTACAGCCGAGGAGTCAGGTAAGCAAGCTTCATGCATCTCTTACCAGTCCTTACCACCAACAATGCAGCTATTAGTTTATGTATCCCACCAGTAAAGCACCAATTACCAATCTTGTGTGAATTGCTCCAAACTTTGTCCGTGGACCAGCAAATTTTCATATCAAATTCTCAAGCAAAGGTTGAAAGTTTTTGTGTTTATGTATGGTAAATGTTGAGTTAATTCAGTAGCATGGCTGAAAGCTGCTTATGTATGTAGATGGCAGACACACGAAAGGTACGCAGCTAGCGGTATTATACTTTGCCTTTTCCATGCAGATAGCTCGACTATTGTGGGCTCAGTTGGATTCTATGTCGTGATAGCTCTGGGTGGACTGTTTGTGACCGTGATCTTGATCACCATCATCATAGTATTTAGTCTCAGCAGGCAGAGGAGGTTTAAGTACTACTCCGGAGGACGTCGAGGAGACCCTGACACACAACCCGTTGTCATGGAAGGATTTCCACAAACCACCGATGAATATCCCACTGATGATGTTAAGACAAAAGATTAAACACTTTATTCCTAGCTACAACATAATAGGTTCAAGTGTATTATCCTGTCAGTAAAGACTTTTTTGTAGAAAATATCTTTTTCAGTTCATGTTTTGTAGTAGCTTGCACTGCACACAAATTAAAGTGCAAACCCTCGGCGAACTGCGCATGCGCGATACTGCTAATTAATTGATGGGCTGGGCTATTAGTAGTAAGTACGCGTTTACTCGTGGTCTCCCGCTAGTAGTGCGCGGAGAGTCTGACACGGGCTAGCTACGGTAGTAGATAGCATGCGGGAGTCGATACATGCCGTTCGTTGTGACTTCCTGAACCTCCAGGGTACACAGAGCGAGCGGATCAGGTCGCGGTAAGCCCAATGCGATTATGCATATTGGCTTTTTCGCTTTTTTCTCACGGCATATCTCTCGAACGCAGTCGTTTCAGGAAAAACGCCCTTTCAGTTTTCAGGCTCGCGTAGTTCTGAAGCCGCTGGTATCGCTAATTGGCCGCCTCGTAGCCTGTAGTGCCAGAATAAGCGTCGACACATACACACAGACAGACAGACTAGACAGACAGTACACAGACAGACAAACCAACTACCGTAACCCTCGCTGCGCATGCGCGCCGAGGGTTAACGAGGGTCTCTGGGTGTGTTATGCCAGTGCTGCTGTTTGGGTCTGAGAGTTGGTACGTTACAGACGCTTTCTTGGAGGAATTAAAACAATTCCAGTGCTGGGTTGGGAGGAGAATCTTGCGATTAATTAACTCGCTTTCATTCAAACATATCTGTACTGATCGGCCTGGACTGGCCAAGTATGAGGGCCAGGTTGCTCATCAGGAAACTGAATTTTATGAGAAAGCTGGTCAGGGGAAGGGGAGGCAAAGTTAAGTACAGAAATACTTCACGCTTTTGCCAGCAAGGATGTCTCACAGCTGACAATCACCGAACAATATCGTATCTTGAAACCGTTTATGAGACCAACTTCACCGGTGAAGTATTGACATCGGCAGATTCCTGGGGCAGCATTCAAAAGAAGATTCTGACTACTGACAAGGAACTTAGAGCAAATTTCGCAAAAACTCACCAGTCTCTAAAAAACATCCATCTTCCATTCACTCGGAGCTATCATGGCTCAAGATCTGGGATACTGCCTTAGATTATGGGGTGAAGGGGTCAAAATCTGCTCTCTCTCTCTTCCGAACTCTCTCCCAACCACTGTTTGGGGATAGAACATGCCCTCGCTGCGAAACGTCGATAGCGAAAGGCACTACATATATCGAACATCTGATATATCGTCACAAAGAATTGAAGCTGCGTTCAATAGAGGAGATAATGGCATCCATCATATCTGCCTCACCAGACTTACTTAAAACTGGGTACAGTCTATCCTCCATCCTTCCCACATAAATGTTATGTATTGTATAATGCTGCTGCTTGTCATGCCATGTGTATTTTTGTATGTAAGTCTCCTCTGGGACTATCATGACTTTTGACTTTGACTTTAACAAATTACTGGATCACATTGTGCACTGTTACAAGAATGACAGTACTATTATATACACACATCACAACAGATCTGAGAAGCAAGAGTTTTGTTTTATGATGACAGCTAATAGTAGGGTCTTCTGGGATTATTCTACGACAAAAAGAGTTAAAAACAATACCACTCATGCACGTCGTTAGAGTGTGAAATGAAAGGGGCTCACCAACGGGTTGGGTCTGAAACGATAGGCAAGCATCATTCTCTTGCGATACAAATCAAATTCGCTGTCCGATTTCTTGACTTCGGCCGGTTTGACTACTCCTAGCCCTGACTGGTCAAACGACTGCTTGCCCCTGGGTATATACATTGCATAATATTGCACAACCTCTAATCACTACATGTAAATACAATAAACTCAGCACTGCCTCATGCTATATATGCGCTACTGTTGGCATGCTGCACGTATTTCCAAACTAATTTTTAATGCCACTTTGTGATTTTAATATTAAAGGATCTCACTCACTTATTAACGGGCGCGGTGATTCCTTGCTTTTGGGCCCCGAGCCCCGCCCCTTCGTCCCAGCCAGCCTTCTGCAGCAACTTAAATCCAATGTTCTCTTCTGTCAGCTTGTGCTCTTTGTAGTCACTGAAGTCTGGACAGAGACACACCAGACAATTGGTTTCACTTGTCACCAATAGGAAGCTTGGGTCAGGCACAACTCTACCGAATACAGTGGAACCTCTGAACAAGGGACACTATGGGGCCAACGATATTGTCCCTTGTAGAAAGGTCGTTCTATCTCGGAGGTCAAACAATATATACACTAAAGTATTAGCATGGGGTTGAAACAAGTGTCCTTTGTAGAGAGGTCGTCCCTATCGTGGAGGGTCCTTTATCGGAGGTTCCACTGTATTCATTACAAAGCTACTACTGTGCTGTCAAGAGTAGTGAAATGTACACGGCTATTTTTTCACCCAAATGCAGAAAACAGGGGTTTTATGTGGTTTGTATGTGTTGTTCCACCTGGGTCTCTGTCCTCTTTAACAGCAACGACAGTTTCCACAAACTTTTCCATCTCCTCGGGGGGCAGAAAGTCTCCAATGTGGTGCTTTCCTTTGCCCATCTCTGTCAACTCCGTGGCCTTGTCTATGGCATACGTATGTATGTACACACAAACAATAACACACACGAAATTGAAATTGAGTAAATACCGCAGACAAACCAAAAAACACTCATGAAATCTAAATTGAGAAACACCACACTCATTTGATCACATTAAGTTGTACACGGATCAGTACTTACATAAGTAGTAATGGGAATACAGTTAGCTGTAGGTGTCAAGATGTGCAACTACAGGGTGGTCAACGTGCAGGGTTTGCACGTGACAGATCAATAGTGGCCAATATCTTATGCTGACACCTGAATATTTTACGCTGACACCTCATTAGCCTCTAAGGAGCCGGCTCTTAGTACAAGTGGCTCCGCATTAGCTACACTGTCCACACATGAGACCTTACACTAATGAGCCGGCTACGATTCCCCCCTCTACACGTCGCATTAGATCAGCAACGCGATCAACACTTTACGAACACGCACATTTAAGTTTCGAGTGATTGCATGTTTTGTTACGAGCGTGAACAGAAACACACACACTCACACTGCTACAGGCTTACATATAGAGTGACACCTACATGTATCAGGATTACATTGGGAGTTGCAAAGCATAGTTCAAATTTCAAGTGCTAGCCTGTTTTATTGGGACTGTGAACTGAATGCTCGCATCCATATGCGGCCTGCATTTACTACCGGCTTATGTAAATACACATACACAGAGCGACATTAATAGCCCTATTCAGTGAATTAAGGAATTTTCGAGGGACAAAAACTAACAAAGCGATCAGGAACAAAACATGGAGACAACCTCCGCGATTGCCCATCCAGTGATAGGAAATGATTGCCAATCCCGCGATACAAAATGTCCTTGTGCCCACATATTTCACAGGGAAAAAAAGATGAGTTGACAAGCTTTAAAAAATTTGTGAAAATTTTCCCTTTCTGTGGTGTATAAACAGACACAAAGAGAGAGAGAGAGAGAGAGAGAGTGACCTTCTGTCAGTTTCATCTCCTTAATTCGTGCCTTGTGCTCCCACGTTCCTTCCTCCACCTCCTCGTCGCTGTCGTACTCGTACCGGTTCCCTTTCTTGACGCCGGAACCGGACTGGGCAGTCGCTGCCTTGATCTCTGCCACCATCTTCTGCATCTGTACACATATATACGCACAGTGACGGGTGTGAAATTAGTGTTAGAGCCTGGAATGCACGTCTTCAAAACTTAGGTCATAAAAAGTAAATTGCCTTGATCTCTGCAACCATTTTGTGCATCCGTATATACATACAAGTGGAACCGTTCTTTAACTTTAAAGGACACTGATGAAATTAGGAAGTCTCTCTAACTAATAAGGACACTTTTCCTTTCCTCGAGAACAGTTCGTTTGAAACAGGGAAACCTCACTAATATGTGGACACTTTAGCCTGTCTTAGTATCAGTCATATCCTTCACGGCATCAGTTTTTTTCCCCCTGGTGTATTCACCCACAATTAGAAGACAGGGCTACTCAGCATTTGGCATTGCTACAGATGCACAAAATACGGTGGCTCACAGCAATCTGTTCTCTCAGCTGTTCCTGCTGGGCAGCAGTGAGCTGCTGGTCCCCGCCGACCACCCCAGGAAGGCCTGATGACGACGGCTGGATGACGGGGGGAGGGGCCGCGGCAAGCAACCCAATGGCCTCGTGGATAGGTCTGGAGTCAGCTGTGGAGTCAGCTGTGGACTCACTGCTACTGACGTCCCACTTGCTCTTCCTCTTACGACCACCTTAACAGTTGGAGAGACAAACATAATACTGTTGGTGGTGGCAACAAGGGAGGGGGGCGTTCTTTAAAAGAAACTCTTGTCACTGTAGGCAATAGCATCAACAAAGGCACACGTTAGAACAATGTGTAGAGTGGAGAGAGCGTGTATGTAACTCAGGGACATGCAGAATAACCCACCAGTACGGTGCACTCCTAACGTATATACAGATATGTGCCCTGAAATACAGAGTGTATGTAGCATATGAAACATTTGAAGAAGTATAATTAAAGAGAAGAGTGAAGGTTTCAGTGCACTGTGTGGCACCTTTAGTCGCAGAGGTGGTTGGTTGTGGTTGAGGTGGAGTGATGCTAGACGAAGGGGACTCCTCGGTTGATTGGCTGACAGTAGAACTGGGCGTGGCAGAGGGGTCTATTGATAGAAGACTAGGACACACATGACACACTGCGACACAATATCTCACTATCAGTGGGCTACACTAACAGAACATGCACAGCTAGTGCGGTCCTTGAGGCAAGTCCCATCAATAATATGTACTCTAAAATCAGCACCCCATATGAACCTCAACTAGTAAAGTGTGGATGTAAGGGTTTTTGAGCATGATATGTACTGCACATGTATTCCCTTTACGCAACGTGTGCTCCGACGCATGTTTTAACACACCTGACTCCTTCTTGCTCTCTGCCCCTCCCTCTTTTCCAGCACTAGCGACGGCCAACTTTTTTTTGGCGGCACGATTTTTCATCATCTTCTGTGCCAGCGAGGCAGGCGGCTTTCGGACGGGTTTCACAGCGGCAAGAGAAGGTGAGTCTTTTTTCGTGGACTCTGCATCTTCTCTTGACTTCTCCTTCTCCTTCTGCATCTTCATAAACTGCTCCATGAAGCTTCCATCGTTGTTGAAGGTGAGGCCGGCTTGGGCATCCCCCGCCTCGTCTTCATCCGCCATGTTGTCGTGGTATATACCTGAAGTGATTGACGCTAATGTTGAGTTCGCACACCGACATAAGCGGGCCAAGACTTGCCTACGTGGTAGGTCACCACTTTGGACGTCTTGCTGTCTCCTTGTAGGAACACGGCCAACTGCTTCGTCGGCTGCAACTTCAGCGGACTTCTCGGTGTGTTTGGTGCGCGTCAACTAGAGTCGCGACGCGCGTGATCACGTGAAAGCATAAATTGCGCGACGGATCGACGCGCTCGACGAACGGGGGCGTTTCTGAGCGGAGTTTAGTGAGTCGGTCGAAGAGAGCGAGAGACGGAGACAGAATGCAGAGACAGAGACTATTATCGTGTGTGTTGTTATTCGCTGCTTTGTCATTCGTCGCTACGCAAGAGCCCGTCGGTATATGCGGACTGGATGGATTCAATCTGAACGACTTGCATTTGTAAGTCAGTCGGCTAGCTAGGAAATTCAGCGGGTAGCAATTGCAAAGCTGCGTTTTCTCCAGACAGTTACTTTACTGAGAACTGTATTAAACGAGCGAGAAGTGCTGGCCGGTAACCATGTAAACGTGAAAGACTTACGTAGCTAGATATTCACGCAGTTAGTATTCATGGGCATTGGGTCATGTGCTCCAAGAGGGTATTGCACATGTATGAATGCAATCAGAATCAATAGAGCCTACTACATAATATTCCTTGCTTGCATTGACCTACAACACTGTTGGTCTAATTGTAATGCATAACTGTCGGTGATACTCAGCAGTATCATTATTTTGTGTGAGAGTGTGTGTGTGATTTCCCCCCACCGCCCCTGTATTTAGTGGCCAATACTGGAACTTCACTGCACCGGATCCAGCAAATGACTGCCTCTATGAAATTGACCCGGATAACATCACCAGTTGCGTTGTGTACTTCGCTGTGTGCAAGCCTCTGCCCAGTAGCATCTGCGGCTCAGAAAATGGAAATGCGTCCTACTGCCAGGTGGTTACTGCTAAAGATGGAACAATCTACCGCTACAACGTTGGGAACTACAGTCAATCGCACAAATTCTCCAGACTTGGTATGTTCAAAATTCTTTGGCTTTCAGATGGATGTGTCGAGAGAGCATATACTGTACAACTAAGCCTGTCCCTAAACTTGTTGCCACTTAGTGTATTGTGTCACATTAGGCATGTAGCTGCTAAGTGTCTTGTGTCCTGCGTGTGTGTCTTAGGCAAGTAATTGTGCTTTCTGTCTCAATTAATGCTGTTTGCATCTTGCAGCATGCACTCAACTCTAATCTTTTCATTCCCACTCCTGCTCTCCCACGCAGACGATGGATTTTCCTCTGTTCGACATGGATATAAGTATGAAAACGACCGCTTGTGCAAGAACTCTACAACTGCAAGTATAACCAATTTTGAATGTGATCCTGATGCAAAGTTCAGCACCAGCGAGTCAGACATCACCCAGTATCTCAAGTCTACTGAGAGAATCCCCAATGCAGAATGCTTTGTGAGTTTTGCCTGCTTGTCTACTCTTCCTGTACTTTCTTAGCACACACCTTCCCACAAAATGTTACTATTGAGTTGTTACCCTCCAACTTTTATAAACACTGCAGATTACGACCACAATCGGGTACTCTGGAGCTTGTTACCAGCAGCCAACACTGGCCCCTGCTCACTGCAGTCTCACTGGGTTTGACACCACTGCCATCTCTGAGTGAGTAGAAATCTTTAGTAGCTAGTTGCGTAGTAGCTACTGTCTTTGTAGAGTTCCAACCAACTCTATTGTTTTACTGCAAATAAGGACTGTGATCTTGGTTTACCACATAGGCACAACTAGTTCTATGCCAGTATACTCTTTTTTTTGCTTTACCACAAATAAACACTATGATCTTGGTGTAGACTATATCTATACCTACCTATTGCTTTACTGGGAACAAACACTATGATCTTGTTGGTGTATATACCACAGACAAGACTATTTCTATGCTGATGTCCCTGACGGAATCTGCTACAATTTCGACGAAGGCGAACCGTGCATACTTCTGTTTGCCTTCTGCCACCCCTTGCCCCTGGACCTGTCTGATAACTGCCGCAACCCAGAGTCAGCCATCTGCCAGGCAGACAAGCTTGCTGATGCCACAAAGTCGTGGAGTATGGGGGCCTATGAGAACTACACTAGATTCTATGAGAGTAAGACTCTGACAGCCTGCGAAACTCAGCACTAAGTTTTTCTCTCCCACTACTCAGATGTTGATTTTGATCAGGTGGGATTCCATGTTCTATACTCGGATGGTTCCAATCCTGGAGACCCTGACTGCACTGCTGGAATACAGACACGAGTCATCTTTGTGTGTAATAAAGATGCGCAGTGGACCAACCGCGATGTCACCTTTCACGTTGAAGTCGAGAAAGAGACTTGCTTTGTGAGTTAACCTTCTTGAGGGTAGTGATGCTATGAGAATCTTGTCTTCTTTCTTTTTGCAGTTCAACATCGTAGCCCAGTACAGCGGAGCTTGCTACAAGGCACATGATATCGATTCTAGCAGTCATTCAGATAAAACTTCAATTGTTGGTTGGATACTCATTGGCATGTGAGCAAAGACTTTATATTCTGGAGTGGAACATCTCTCTAAGGGAAAACCCCTGAACTCTCCAACACTTTTTCTTTTCCTAACAACTTGTTAAATGCAATTTTAACCCCGAAATAAGGATAGCTACCTCACTATCACTGTATATACTCAAGGACACCTTTTTTGCTTTGAAATTGTTACGTTGTACACGCAGTTTCCTGTTTGGTGTGTTGACCTACCTGGTGATTGGGTCAGCTATCCAGTACTTTATCCGAGGGGAGCGCGGCATTAGAGTCCTTCCCAACTTTGACTTTTGGAGAAAATTTGCCCTCCTGACATTGGTGAGCTACACCGTGTGGAGTATGGCATAGATTCACACTGTAGCTATACAGAGTAACTAAAGAGCGTGCAATAAAGTTACCTATAATGTATGTACGATTATGGTCCATGCAGGAGGGATGCAAGTTTAGTCTGGATATTGTCACATGTCATCGTTTGACTGGTGTTCCGGGAAAGCCAAAAGTTAACTACGACCAACTCTAGACACGCTGTGCATAGCAAGCCTTATTGTAACAACCTAAATGCGCACATTATGTATTGGTATTTTTTAGTATAGTGTGATCTATTCCTCTTTGTATATACGTAAGTGTGTTTGTGTGTGGTTGCCATATATAGTCTGTGTGCATCGACAGTTGAGGAAGCGCGGGCGGTGCGCATGCGCTATTACGAGCTTGGCGTCGGCGTCGTAGCGAGGTTTCGGAGCATTCCGCAGTTGCGAACTAACCGGTGGCACAGAAGGAGAACAACACGAGGACCAAGATGGGAAGCTCGGGCTCCAGGAATAAACCGATGCGAGTGCGGTTGGCCACTGTTCTACCGTTCACAACGGGCGTGTTCCTCGGAACACTTATGACCCTCTTTCTAGTGCTCACGCTTCGCTCCATCGACGAAGAGACGGGCTACAGAAAAGACGAGAGGACGGGTGTTGTGGTAATGCCGTCCTCACCGCGGAGACTGCCACCCAGAAAGACGAGGGATCCGCAATCTAACGAGGACGCGGCCAGACATAGGGAGTTTATGATGTATTCAGTGGTAGTTGGAAGGTCGGAGCTCCGGACCAGGGGACTGGCGGCACACAAGACGTGGGCTAGTAGCCTCGGGAGACGCGTCAGCTTCTACCTACATCCTCCTGGTGGTAGACGGAGACATCAGCTTTGCCTACAAGACAAGAATACCTCTCGTGACACTGGGCTCAAACCCTCGTAGAAAATCCGGGAGAACTTCCAGTGGAGTTATAAGTTCTCTACTCGACGTGTGCAAGAGACAGTTAGGTAGATACCAGTGGTATGCCAGGATCGACGACAGGACGTATGTCCGACCTGCGGAACTAGAGAAGATACTATCCACCCTCAACAGTTCTGAGCCCCATCTCATAGGGCACCTAGTCCTCCCAGAGGGCCGAGATAGGGAGGAGCTGGGACTGAGGGAGGGAGAGGGCTACTGTATGGAGATGGGCTATGTGCTGAGTTCTGGGGCACTCGGCTCTGTGTGTCCGCACCTGGAGCAGTGCTGGGAGAACGCTCGCTCCGAGAACGAAGACGTGGAGGTGGCCAGGTGTGTGAGGCTGGCAACTGGAATCAACTGCACCTCCTCTCAAGAGGTTAGACCAGTACTTCCATTATGTAACCTGCTAGTAGAAGATAAATGTAATATATAGTGGCTGAAAC
The DNA here is from genome assembly GCA_030341885.1 of Geodia barretti. NCBI lineage: Eukaryota > Metazoa > Porifera > Demospongiae > Tetractinellida > Geodiidae > Geodia > Geodia barretti. The sequence goes on along the minus strand of CASHTH010002486.1, from coordinate 20,963 downwards.
TTTATGTAGTCTATGGGTCTTTGGGACTTAGTATAGTGGCAATATCTATGGTATTAAAAAAGAGGGCTCATGGTCTTTGCTGAGTACATCTAAACACATTTTCAGTACATACCCATCAAGTCTAATTTCCACACCACAGAGTAAACAGCTGTTTTACAAGGCCCGTGGCCTGTTGTCTGAAGAGGAGCTACAGTTGGGGCAGCACCACCTGAACCCCAGTCTCAAGAGAGCTCTCCTACTCAGCCCACTCACACAGCCCGAACACTTCTACCACATGCACTACTACTATGTGAGAGGGGAGCTCAACGCGTCACGACTAGCTGCCACGCAACTCAGACTCCACATGATTGAAACTGCGGATCGTGCGGCCGAATCGGACAACTACGCCCACACGAGTGTCCACCAGTCTCCTGGGTGGACACGACTTGGAGTTAATTCTCCGTATCGTCCACGCACGGCAGGGGACGCCATCCACTGTCTCAGTTTCGACAGCGAGTACAGGTACACAGAGTCAAAACACTATCCCTCGCATCATCTCAGTGGGGTAGTGGCGACCGACTTGGAAGAAATTGTCGGTGCGGTCGCACGGAAATACGGGACTCAAAACTTGCCAATCAACAGCGTATTGCAGAGGGTCGACCCGCAACGAGGGATTGATTACTTCATTCACGCTCTTGAGAAGAACACGGACGGCGAGTACAACTCGAGGTTTATGCACGCACTACGGGAAACAGAGCCTCTCCAGGTTACGTCCGTGCAGCCTGCAAACTACCACACCACCAAGGTAAACTTTGTCGTGCCCACCGCAGCCGTGTCTAAGGCGTTCCAGCGATTCATGATATCGTTTGAAAACACTTTCCTCGCTCGCACCCCACCCGAACTGGTCGGTCTGTTTGTCATTCTCTACAGCGACGGGAAGGTAAAGAAGTACAGCAAGAATCTCTTTGCCACGACAACATTGCTGCGGCTCTACAAGAAGAAATATCCCACTGCCGATCTGAGGTTGGTCACCACGGATAGACCGTTCTCCAGGAAGCAATCCATCGAGTTGGCGTCACGCGAGAACCCCTCATTCGAGCTCCTATTTCTAGCCGACATCCACGTGGATTTCTCACACCAGTTCCTGGAAAGGTGTCGCATGAACGCGATTGAAAACAATCAAGTCTACTTCCCCGCGGTTCAGTCCGTACAACCCCTCAGAGTTCTACAAGGACCGCCTACTGCATCCCTACGCAGTCAGGTTCAAGATCGCCGCGGAGCAAGGCAGTTGGATGGACGAAAACTTCCACCTGGCCTGTCTGTACAACTACGACCTGGCCAGGGTGCTGGAGGGCGGTCGAGACCTCAAGGAGAGAGATTGGAGTCTCATTGATCTGGTTATGAAGCAGTCTGGGCTCCGTGTGTTCAGAGGGGTGGAGCCCGGACTGGTGAACCTGTGGCAGGACGGCTGCACGGAGGACACACTGAGTGGGAGGGAGAAGGTCCTCTGTGAGAAACTAGGGCTCACTGGGAAAGATGATTGAGTAGTACTCAACAGTAAGTTTATGGCTTAAAATCATTTTATCACATCCTTGAAACCCCATCAATTTTGCGAGGGCATAACTATAATTATACATAATGCATAAACAATGAAGTATACACAAAATACACCATAATTGTTATATTATATTACACAAGACAACATGTGCTCTACTCTCTCAGTAAAGGAAACGAATAATATGTATGTATGTCAAGGGAGAAGTGGGTCATCGTCATCACCTATATAATAGTGGAGAATGGCTCAGTATATCTCGTATGCACTGTATATATAGACTCGTCGACTTACTTTCTGCAGCACTCATGTTTACTTCAGTCCTAAACCTGTGCTGGCCAGAACTGAGCAGTTGGTTGTTTCTTTTCTTCAGACCGAAGTACTTACTGCATGAAGAGAATGATGACACCACATGAGTATCATAGTATATAGCTACATACCACTGATGGCACTACTATTATAGCGGGAAATGTTTGAGGTGAAACATTTGGTAGCAAATAAGGGTTTCTTTTGCATGTTCTATACAAACGCTCTGCCCACAAAATGTTTTGCGGAAGGCTCAAAACTCCCGAAAGTTAAAAATTACAGTAGTTAGCTCTGAAGGGGAACATACAGGAAGAGGATCACAATGATGATGACAAACATCACTGCTATGAGGGCGACCACGCCCACTAGCACTTCCATAAGTACCACTTTGTTCCTCTCATCTGGAAACGTGAGTTTGTATATACTGTGAATGTAGTTTTTGGTAGGGACAGAGATGACTCACCATTTGTATTAGATGAAGTTTGAGGAGCTAAAAAAAGGTAATTTCGTTAAAAGGTTATGTATACAATACTCACATACCGTTACTAGAGGGGCTAGAGTTGGCTAGTGGAGGAAATAAAATACATCAACAAGTTTATGGTATCGTCTCTTATTTCTTACCACCAGATGAGCTAGTAGGTGTAGTGGTGGGGGTTTCACTGCTCAACCACTTACTGCTGGTTGAGCTGGAGGTTGTAGTAGTAGGCGCAGTGTTGGTGGCTGCATTAACAGAGAGTAGGAAATAGCTATGCTCGTGAGTATGTATTGGGAGAAGTGCTGTGCCCCTAGTGATAAGGATAAGCTGTTAAGTTTGACCACTGATCAGGAATGCTAGCGCCAGAAAAACCCTCCACTACACTTATATATACTCGACATTTTTCATGGAACTGTGCAATTTTGACTGTAGCCAGAAATGAAATACCGGTAGTAGGTGGTTCGGTGGGTGTCCTGCAGCATTCTGCCTCGTACGGAGCATAGAGTCTCTCGTCACCTCCCTGGCACACATCACCAGCTATCTTACGATACCTACAGAGAAATTGTGGCATAGTCATGAAGGTGCTTTAGTTGTATTGGAGTTCTGGCAAGGCAAGAGCAGTTCAGCTATACACAGGAAAACATTTATATGCACTGGGTGAGACGAAAACGCATGTGCCAACTACGAGGTTGCAAGGCAAAGGCAAAGCAAACAGGTGTCAACTACACCCAGGACGGCTCTCTTAGAAGAGCTCCTTGGGTGGGATTCGAACCCGTAACACTCTTAGCCACCAGGACAACTCAGCTGGTAGGGGGTTCATGACCACGAGGCATTATATGTCACACACTAACCCGGTGCTAGCGATGTAGGTAGTGGTGCCTTCATTATCACAGGGGTCCTCCAGTTCCACGTCTGGATCTTTCACACAAAGTCCCGACAAGTCCTCACCTGGCTTTGCATAGCCATAGTCACTGCACACACAGTATGTCCAAATGTCAGTTTGTATGTAAGTGTGTATGCTAGTGTGCATACCATTCAAAGTCTTCTTCGTTGCATTCACAGATAGAGTACTGAGTCTCCCTCACGTAGTCTCGGCCATTGCGACAACACGTGGTAATGTTTCTCCTCTCTATCACAATGGAGCTCCCCAGAATACAGTCTGTGTCTGAGCGCTGCAAGACAAGCAGTCAACATTTAGTGTTAGCAAGGTTTTAACCTCCCCCCCTGCACTAGCTGTGGAACCCCATTAATCCGGACACTAAAACAACAGAAGAAAGTGTCCATATTAGTGAGGTATCTTTATTTCAGGGGTTAAAATGCACCATTGTTGGGGAAGTAAATCTCAGAGAGGTTTTCTAATTGAAGGGCTGTCCTTAGAGAAGGGTTCCAACAGAATCTTACATCGTCCCAGGGCAGCCAATCGTAGTAGTCATCATCTCCACAGTCTCTACTGAATATGGGGTCAAAATCCACAGTAACGACCACCCAGTTTCGTGATCCAGAAGACTCAATTCCATAGAGACTGACGTTGGTGGTATGCTCACCAGGTTCAGTGATCACACCATATATTACCATGGCACTCTGTATAATAGGTAACAAAGTTAGTACAAACCTGGAAAACTGCATGAGCTAATTATCATGTGAGGGGGCTTATCTCTCAGAGACATTATTAAAGTATAAACTGGAGACCAACAAAGCAGAAGTTCTCTTCTTAGGGAAGAGAAAGGGCAAGAAGAGGACTGTCTTTTTTTACTGTTGAACAAATGTGTTCTTTTAAGGACGGTTCCCCCGTAAGCTTACATCAGTGAAAGTAAAGCTGTTCCAAGACAGTCCCTCGTTGCAGCTGTACTTGAGAACTGTAGATGAGACTTGATGGTAGTCGTTCACTGCCACGATGATTCCTCCGTGGTCAAGAACATTGGCCCCATAGCTGCCAGAGAGTGTCTCGTGCCATGTAACACCACCATCACGAGAGATGTATAGATCAGGATTGCTAGACAGTGTATCTCCCAGTGTACCTGCACACATAAGCCATGATCTCTAAAAGCTAAACACATGTTTGTAAACTGAACAGCTTACACTTGCCGAGGAAAAGACAAAAAGAGAAATAAGGGTTATAAAGGCCTGCACATTAACTTCAGAAGATGGTTCAGATTTTGCATTATATAGCATTTGTGGGACTTGGGTGCTCAAGGTCTGAATACATATTATATACCATCGTAATGTGTTCAGGTATACCATGTGCAATGATAATTCCGGGGGCCGATTCGGTCGAAAAGACCCCAAGTCTTGCATAGGCACTGGTGTCCATGTCGAAGTGTAGGGAGCAGAGTGGTGGCTCGCAGTTCACTGGATTTCCATACACATCCAAGTCAGGAGGGTGAATCTGTCAGAATTTGAATGACTCTTCTATTGTTGGTATTCTAGTGTTAATGGAATGTGTGTATAGCTTCAGACTAACCATTACTGTGTATTCATTGACTATGAGTATTGTTGAATGACGTAAAATAATGCCGATAAGCAAAAGTCATCATGTGAAGATATGATTATCCAAACTCACTAGTTCCCAATTGCCTCCATTGTCCAGAGTGAGCAGTGTCCTTATTGGAGCATCGGTTACATCTGGAGTGTCCCTCACATACTGGTTGGCTATCATCGTCCCATTTACCCCATCAATCTAGAACATAATTACAGGAGTCACAGAGACTGTAGAGAATGAATCAACGTACCCTCTCTAAGTCAATTGCATAATCCACAACAAGGTCCCGTAGTGAAAGGGAGAAGTAGACGCCGGTTTCTTCGGAGAGATAAAGATTGTAGAATCCTCCTTCGTGCTGCACTATCACCAGTGCCTGTCTCTCTTCGATGTGCGACACGATATAGCTTCGGTGGTCGTAGGGTGTAGGGATCTGGGCCGCTTGAAACGGTTGCCTGTTGTAGCTCACCAGCAAGTGAGTGTCATCGTTATCTTCTGTCTTCTGGGCAAAGATGTACGGACCAAGAAGAAAGAAATCCTCGTGGCGACCGAGGTTAGGGTCGAATTCCTGCTGCGTTTCGGCGCCAAAAGGATAGCGCTGAGTGAAGAGTGAGACAGTGTAGTTGCCCCTGTCTCTGTCCTCTGGATCAAACTGATTGAAGTAAATAACAGAACCGTCTGAGTCCCATCCTGGTTCGTCCCTATAATTGAATAGCATCATTGAAGCATAGCACAAGTGACAGTGTAAATTATTTTTTGACTCACCACTGATAGTCTGAGCTTTGGTCAACATTTTCAGCAATCATTTTCCACGACTGTCCAAGGTTGGTACTGACGTAGATCTTTATGGGGATACAAAAATTATAGACCCAGAGCAGGGTTATGGACATTGAAAAACACACTCACTCTTTCGTTTGTAGGATCGTGGGCAAGTATCCAGTTGTCTTCAGTGGGGCTAAACTTCATGGAACGTGGGTTGATGGTAGGTGGATCAAAATCATGATGATCCCACAATTGACCTTCATTAAGTGTGTAGTATATCCGAGATGTCTCGAAACTTGCAAACACCAACTGCATAAGTTAATCGTTTGGAATAAGAAGTGTTCTCCCATGATTTGAATCTCACAACTGACCATGTTTAGGTTGCCAGGACTGACGTAGAAAGAACGCCAGAGCAAGGGATCAGGCTCCTCCGGATTCAGCTGGGCCTCAATATTCTCAAAACTCCTTCCGTAATCTGCTGACCTGGAAATAGCAATGGTTCAGATAATAGTAGAAACACTACTCATGACCGACTTGTAAAGGTTCGTAGCAGTCGGATATCCATATCTATCCGTATTGAAAGTCAGCACAAATATCACCTGTCGTTCGTGTAAGAAAGAAACTTGGTTTTGGACAGGTATTGGTTCTCACTTCACTCTCAGATCCGGAGTAGTGGATGAGGCCGTAGTGGTAGCCGTCGAGGAACTCGAATTTCCCGCTCTGCTGTGGCTGAGAGGATGACTGACGTCTATCTCTTTGTCCCTGTAGGAAGTGCACGAATGGAGCTATTCCCTTACATTCTGGCGACTTGTTACGTACCTGCTTCTCGTGAAGTGAGCTGAGTAGCTTCTCCTGCGTGAAGTAACGGTCTCCGACTGCGTGCGGATGCTCCCACGTGAGCTCAGCGATCCCAGGAGCCCTGTCCTGCAGTCGCTCGATCTTGGCGAGTGCCAAGCCAGAGCCAATCACAGTAAGCACCAGAACGGAGAACATCGTCTTCTTGTGGTGGTGCAGTGGTGATCGGACGCTGTGCAAAAACGGGAGCCCTTCCTTCTCGTATTACGTAATTTGATGCGCATGCGTAGATTGCGAGCGTGGCGGGGAAATATCCCTGTCCCGCGTTCTCGTTTTCCCCATCTCAGTCGTGAGTCCCCTCTCTCTGCTTTACTGGTGCAAACAGCAATGGCTGGTGAGGCAGGGGCCGCAGCCGTGGAGCTAAAGGAGCGGTTCCGAGGCTGTCTGCTGGGCTTAGCGGTCGGAGACGCCGTTGGCACGACGGTAGACGGCAAAAAACGCGGCTCGTTCACTCCCCTCACCGACATGGTGGGTGGGGGGAGGTACCGACTGCTACCCGGACAGGTAGGGGGCTCGCCCTCCGTGTTTTCTGCATTCCTTTTCGACTCGGGGAAATCGACTGTATTCCCATATCACCCCAATGCATATTTTCTCCTCCATTACATACATGTGCCTCCTGTCAGTGGACTGATGATACTAGCATGGCTCTGATACTGGCTGAAAGTCTCATAGAGAAGGGAGCATTTGACCCCATGGACCAGGGTCACCGCTACTGGAGATGGTACTCGGTAAATCCCCCGCCTCTTGTCTGTTTTGTGTTTTTCCTGCGTCCCTCCCTCGAGTGTTTATTTTCATACTGTTGCTTTGGTCCACTCGACTCATCATGCATATTTGATGTTCCCTTCACTTTCAACATAAGCCAGCGGAGGTTTTTCCCTGGCGTGCTTTCCCTTCGTTCCCTTCGATTTCCAAGTGCTCATGACTTGTTTGTTGTGCCTTTGCCTTCCTATATACCTCGCAGTTTTCACATGCCTATGTTTACACATTAGCTCCAGTTGTCCGCTGTGTGTATTCAAAGTTGTCCATTCTTTTTACTGGCTTTTGTTAGAAGAAATGTCGCCGTGTATGATATTGTCCTCTGAACACAGGGTGGCCATCTCTCTAGCACGGGGCAGAGCTTCAACGTGGGCATGTCTGTACGTGGCGCCATCGCAAAGTTCAACCCGGTTCCGGACGACAGGAGACGGATGTCCGACGAGCCGATACGTCCGTTCCCGGGTTCCGTTGCGGACTGGGCTGCGGGAAACGGCTGCGTGGTCCGCGTGTGCCCAGTCGCCATGTTCTTCCACAAGTATCCCGAAGTGGCGTTGGACAAAAGTGTGGACTCGGTCAAAGTCACTCACGGATCGGAAATAGCCAAAGATGCCGTCAGGTCTGATACCAGTATCTCTTGCTAGTCTTTGAACTTCACTTGTACCTACACGTGGCAGGTATTTCACGGGTCTCCTGTTGGGCTGTCTTCTCGGAGTGTCCAAAGACGAACTCCTCTCCCAAAGATACTGCCCCATACCCAACCTCTACACCGGGAAACCACTGGTGAGGCAGTCTGTAGTTATTCCTAATGCTGGCTAGTGTGTTTGACCAAGAAAACACTTTACTGTGTGGTCTGTCGTCTTCCAGACACGTGCCCATAATACCACTCATTATTGGCAAGTACACACGAGTGACACAGTGTTACATCATTACAGTGCACATTATACATACATATGTATGTATGAATTCCATTCGGACGACTATATATGTGGGCTTCTTCCCCTCCCAAGGTTCCAGAAGTTGACAGCGTGGCCTGTGGATCATTCAAGACAGAGGATGAGGCTCAGATCAAGGCCATAGGCTATGCCGTCAGCTCCCTGGAGGCCGCTCTCTGGGGCTTCTACCACACTGACAACTTCAGAGACGGCTGCCTCAAAGTTGGTAGGTGACCGATAAACTGTATTGTAAAATATACTGTATCGTCCCCAGTGCTCTATATTATTAACCCTCGGCGGCGGCAAACTCATTCCAAGCCATATTGATAATGGATTCCAGCCCTGGTGCTCTATATAGTATATTGTCTGTTCTACAGCACAGTTATGATACGTGTTTTGTCTGCAGCTAATCTTGGCAACGACTCAGACACCGCGGCAGCAATCTACGGCCAATTGGCCGGGGCTTACTACGGGATAGGGGGGATTCCGGAGCACTGGCAAAAAACCTGTTTCGTGTCCCCGCTCGTCCTGTTGTTTGCCGACGAGCTGCACAGACTGTCGTTCACAATCGCCGAGGCTCCTCCCCTGGAGGTTACCGAGAGCGCTTACCTCAGAGGAATTGAGAGATATGCCGGAGAAGGTGAGAGGAACGGTTGTATTATAACTGCACATCAAAACATGAGGGCGAAAACTTAATGTTTTACACAGAATTTGGTGTTTTTGTATATATGCAGCTTGGGTTTCTTCCCACTATAGGAAGTGGTATTTTACACTGCTTTTAAGAAGTGTATGGGCTCTAGGAGTAAATTTATGATATTGTAATACCACAGACCTTTAAATTTTGCTAAAATTGTTTCCCATTCGTATTTGTTGGTGTGTATCTGTGTATGTGTATGTATGTATGCAGTGTCAGAGGAGTACAGGAACAAGAAGATACGAGGCTACGATGTCCTGGAGGAGGCCAGCCGGGACATCGTCAAGAGAACTTACCAGGGCTCCACTCAGTTTCAGAAGTGAGTCAGTCTCTTTCTCTCTCTACACTGGTGTGTTTTTAGTGGTGAGAGAACACAGCAACAAGCTTGATCTACTCACAACACAAAACAGGACACATTTTATCTCCCCTAAGAACCGTTCTTGCATGCAATTTAACCCTTGAAAAGGGGACAACCCGCCAATGTGAACACGTTCTTCTGTCCCACTTCAGATTAGCTAGGAGTTCCACTGTATGTATCTTCTGTCTGTCTGTGTGTGTGTGTGTGTAGTGTGGAGGAGTTTGTGATGGCGGTGAAGGAGGTGAGGGCTAGCTACCTGGCCCTGCCCCCCGAGACCCAGTGTGACATCATCATTGCCGACTTTGACGCCAGATGGGAGAAGGGACAGGCCGACTATCTCAATAGACCTAGCAGATATTTCTACTAACTCTTCCTCTCCCCCTCTCTTTCTTTCTCTCTCTTTTACTCTTCCGTGCTCATTGGTGAACAGTTTGTGAGCAATCACGTTTTTTCCATTTGTTACTCCACCAGAAATGGAAATTTTGCAGGAACAGGCACACAAACTTTTGTACCTAGTGCTTCTGTTATGTGGTGTTGTTACAACACAGAGGGCATCTTATGGCATAGAAGCAATAGAATGTTAATAGTTCATTTTCCATGCTGATTTATAATGATTCAGTGGACCTCAACCTGTTTTTTTGTAAAACTATGTTATTATACAACTTCAATATTATGCTAACACTTACAAGTTGACGGCATGATTGTTATTTCACAAAACCTGGCAAAAAATGGTGATCGCTAAAGACATTGCTATGCTGTAGTTTGTTTTCTAAAATAATGGCGGGAGTTCCCCCATTGATTGCAGCTGTCTCTTCCCGTCAGTCTGATTGCTTCTTGAGTCTCCTCCGCAGCTCCACGGGAACCTTCTCAAAGCACTTCTTGCAGTACGGCCTCTCGTCCATGTCTGCATAGCGGGCCCCTCCACTGCACAGAGCAAGAGGAGGACAAATTAATTTGGAGCGAATAAAATTTTTTTATCCATAGTGGGACTGTAGGTATATATATAAAGTTTTGTGGACCAACTGCGAAATTTTTTGGGCAGGACCATTGTACAAGTATATATTTGCTGCGTTTGCTGTAAACCAGTTCTATCTGATACACACAATGCTACAATGATGCACCAAGTTGCATCGTCTATCATGGCCTTTAGTATACGCTTGCCACAGCATATCCCTGGATCCACTGCAACCAGTATATAGACACTACTGGCCCAGTAGTTGATACTCAAGATGTACACATACACAGTATTTTGTCTAACCCTTTACCAACCGGGGAGACGCGAGGAGGCTGTTGCAGGCAGAGCAGCGGAAGTGGTCAATGCACCACGTCTTGTTCAGCACAGTCACCTCTGAACGACAGAGTAAGAAGAGAGGTGGAGGGAAAAAAACAATGGTGAAGTCTGCTCAGTAAAGAACTGACCTTCTCCACGACATGGCTTGTTGCAGTAGAAACACACCTCACCAAACAACTGCAAGAGAAAAAGATAGATGAGCACCCCACTGTCACAAATGTGTGTACAGAGCCTCGAGCACAAAATACATACATCCTGGTTAATTGAAACATCTGAGCTCTGACACGACATGGATCAAATAGAGGACACAGTAAGTACTAGGAATATGCACGCGCATATTTTGCCTCGCGCCTGCCAGCCAATGCGTAAACAGTCTGACTGAGGCCGCTCGCGCGCGCGCTCTACTGACTGCGCGCACGGCGGAAGCTAGACTTCCTACGAATGACGGAAGTTACACTTCCTTATGGTGACTAATTTACATTCCTAAGTGTGACTAATTGACATTCCCTAAGCGTGACTAATTGACATTCTTAAGCGTGACCGACACGTACGTACGCATATAGCGAGAATACAACCCGGAGTAGTTGCCTCACGCTAACGCGCTCGGCAATGAGAATCAAACACACGGCTTTGAGCACTAAGTAACACTGAGATGGTAAAAACATACAGCCTTGTAGTCCCTCTCGCAGTAAGCCAGGCCCTTCTTCTCGTAGTGTCTGCGACCTTCAAACGGCTTCTCGCAGTGAGAACACACGAAATGCTGCCGAGAGAAAGAGACAAGATTCATTCACTGCAAATTTTGAACACTGTTGGCTGGGAATAGGATTTATAATTATAGCTGGAAATTTTTTGTTGTAGTAAAGTTTTGTGAACTTTTTGAGCCATGTGTAGAACATTTTCTAAAGTCATACAAAATCTTATCCCAATACCTCAGGATGCCAGGTCTTGTTGAGAGCATGGATAAGACGGCCTTCGATAGGTCTCCTGTGGGTGTGCAATATTTGGGATATAACCCCAGTGATAGGGATATAAGAGGTATACGAACCTGCAGGCTCCACATATTGCTGACACCATGTTGTCATAGCAGCGTAAGCAGTAGAGCTCTCCTTCTCTCTCCTTACACCTGTGGTCCAACTGCTTACTGCAAGCGAAAAGAAAGTGAGAATATACATACAGTCATGCAATTGGCATGGTACTTAGCAGGTACTTGACATTTGTACAAAGTATTGAGAGGCTCTATAACTGACTGACTCACTTGCACTCACTGCAGTTGAAGTGGTGAGGATGGACGATCTGGAACTTGTAGACCAGATGCTCTCCGTGGATCGGAAGACTGAATACATACACAGAATGACGTACAGACGTGTGATATGCCATAGACGTAGTTACTGTACCTGCACTTCTGGCAAAACTTCTTAGAACCTCCTGAATACGAGAGAGAGAGTGTGAATGCATGAGCCGTGTGTAATGGATTAGGCACAAACCTTTGATTTCGGCATTGCAGGGCTTACAGAATGGCCTGAAATGAAGACAATAATTATCATTAGACCTACCGTGCCAAAGTACCAAACACATAAGACATTGAGAACCAGCATGACAGACTATACCGGGCAATGGCGGGCCACTGCTAGCAAATGTCCAAATGTGGACACTGAGCTAAAGTGGTACTTGGCAGGGAGGCACAACACATACACACTCACCCACACAACATGCATACATATAATATACACTGAGCAATAGACAAAGAGGAACGAAGTGCTCTGACTGACCTTCCCTGGCTCTTGACAAAGCCAATATCCGCCAGCTCTGTGTGGCAGCTGACACACTTGAAGCAGTTGGGATGCCAGCACTGGCTCATTGCGCGAATCACTCTCCCGACCACAAACTCACCTGAGGAGGCGGGAGACCCAGAACACAGAGAGAGGCACGTGAACCCAAAGTGTCTTACGTATACTTCATACAGGGCTAGGTGTATACTGCGCTTACCACAGCCACTGCAGCATGGGGCAAACAGAGCGTGGAAGTCATGGGCGCAGTACTTCCTCCCCTCGTGCTGTTTGCAGTGACAAAAACGCAGTAAACAAACAACACTAGCTACTATACATTAGTACAGTACAATTCCCACCTCGTAAAACTCTTCGTCCTTGAACGGTTGGAAGCACTGGACACAACTGTTGGAAGGTAAAATAAGCTCATTCGGTCCTTCGGTCCTTATACACGCCATGTCATGAAGCAAGTGCACACGATGATACCAGGGCAGAGATAGCTAGCTACGTATGAGGCTACTGGAGGATTGATTGACTCACACGAAGCATCCCTCGTGCCAGACTTGGCCTCCCGAGTTGATGATGTTCTCGTCTCGACCGAAGGGATCCTGACACAGCGTACACACCATTCCTGGATCCATGATGAGAGCTAGCTAGAGAGGACAGAGGACACGCTGGATCGTCAGTGACGTAGTTCTGCTAAAAATTGTTGTCCATATCTCCGAAATTTTTGTACGCTCTGTTGTGTGTGTGTGTACGTACGTGTGTACGTGTGTGTGGTGTGTGTGCGCATTGCGGCAGCCCCACCCGATTCTTTGGTCGTTGTTGTTGTACACCTCTCTGGTTGTTCACAGCGTCCTCAAACTTACAGGTATTTATAAAACTACCCCAGCCTACAGCAAAATATATCACACAATGTTTCATTCACAGTGCAGGTGCGAAGCAGAAAAGATGCAGATTTTCGTTCGGACTCTGTCAGGTAAAACCATAACGCTCAGAGTAGACGGCTCTGACACGGTCAAGAGTACAAAGCGCAAAATAGCAGCCAAAGACGGTCTCCCGGTCTACCGCCAGAGCCTGGCCTACAATGGGAGGGAAATGAGTGACGAAAATTCCCTTCGAGACTACCACGTAGTACAGGCCAGTACCCTCCACCTGTACCTCCGTGTTAGTTCAACAACAGAGGAGATAAGGCTGCGTGTGAGGCAACCTTCAGGTGAGGTGGTCTGGGTCACAACAGGGAAAGGAGAGAGGGTGGAGGATGTTAAGGCAGTGCTGCAGGCTGAACTGGGCGTTGCACTAGAACATCAGCGACTGTCTTTCCAAGGCAAGCCAGTAGAGAACCAGGTGTCGTTGAGGGAGCGTGGCATCCAGGATGGGTCAGAGCTGGGGCTGCTGGTTGTGGTCCCTATCACTGTCAAGATGCTGACAGGGCCAAGCCTTCTCTCTTGAGGTAGCCACTAGCGAATCAGTCCATGAAGTAAAAAGGAAGATTAAGAAAGTAGCAAAGATATCGCCAGAATGCCAGCGACTGATTTATGCTGGCAAGCCAATCGACGACAGCAGTTCTTTAGACAACTACGAAGTCAAAAGTGGGGCGGAGTTATATGTTATTCGGCGGGTAAAACTTTATAACTTGAAAATCAGAAAGGGTAGGAGCAGTAAGTACATCAAGTTGAAAGTAGAGTCCTCCACTACTGTCAAGAAAGTAAAGAAGATGATTGAGGCAATGGAAGGTACCCCACGTCACCTACAACGACTTAGTCTAGATGGAGTTTGCCTGGAGGACAGGAGAAGAATGGGACACTATCACACACTCATCTCCAGCAAGTGCAGACTGGTCCTCAGGAGCCAGCCACAGTACCAGATGTTCCTTAAAACTCTGTCGGGGAAGACCCTAGCTCTAGGAGTGAGAGGTGGGGACACAGTGGGACACGTGAAGTCAGTCATCTATGAGAGAGAAGGGATCCCACAAGACCAGGTGAAGGTGTTGTCAGGTGGGAGGGTGCTGAGAGATGAGAAGAGGCTTACGGATTGTGGTCTTCATAGTGGGAGTACTGTTGACCTCTCTCTGAGGCTCTTGGGAGGGATGGAAATATTTGTGAAGACACAGACAGGGGAGACTATCACTCTAGTGGTGGAGGCCAGTGATACCATTAGGAATGTTAAATCAAAAATTCATGAAATACCAGTGGACCAACAACGACTAGTATTTGCTGGAAAACAGCTGGAAGATAGACAGACTATTAAAGACTACAACATTCAGAATGCTTCCACTCTTTATCTAGTGAGGACACTACAAATATTTGTGGTTACACTGACGGGGAAGAGAATTTCCTTGAATGTTGAGGCCAGTGATACCATTGAGGCCGTCAAGTATAAAATTCAAGACAAGGAGGGAATACCACCAGACCAACAAAGAATCATATTTTCTGGTAAACAACTGGAAGATGGGTATACCCTGAGTAACTACAACATTGGGAATGAGTCTACACTTAACTTGATCTTGAGATTGTCGAGGGGCAGTCAAGCGATTTTTTTTGAGGACAATCACAGGTAAGCTATAGCCATTTGGTAGAGAGTTATTATATTTAAGCATTGACAGGTGAAACAATCCCTTTACCTTGGAAACCCAATGACACCGTTAAGAACTGTGAAGACTAGAATTCAAGACTTAAAGGGAATACCACCTGACCAACAACTACTCATATTCAATGGTAGGCAGCTGGAAGATGGACAGACTCTTAGTGGCTACGACATTCAGAAGGAGAGTATTTATTTGCTTTCACTGAGCGGAGCAGGTAATTTTATCTGACAACCCCATTCCATGTCCCCATTCCAAAGCAGCATTGCATGCTCCTACCCTATATACTTCCTTGCTGACACACAGGCTAAAAAGTACTGTGGGACAAACAGTGATAGACTTGTGTATTAGTTTGTTTCCTTATGTTCCTTTAAACACTTATTTGTAACTGTAGCATTTGCACTAGAAGTCCATCCAGACAAGCCACTATCTTACAACTGGAAGGGACATGGGTTCAAAGTCGACATTCCAGCTGGTGCCATCAGTAGCAGAGGTCCAGTGACCATGTACATCCAGGCCAGTCTCAAGGGAGACTATCAGTTTCCAGATGATGGTGTCATTGTCAGTGGAGTCTACTCTCTCTCCCTCTATCCTCCCGTGGAGAAATTTGACAAAAAAGTCACTATCACCCTCCAGCACTGTGCCTGTGTGGATGATGATGATGAAGAAGCAGCACTGTCCTTCTACACTGCCAAAGACACACCACCTTACATCTTTGAGCGTCTACCAGGAGGATCCTTCTCTGAGTCTGGAGAGGCTTCCATCGATGTTAGCCACTTCACTTTGTTCACAGTGTTTGGAAAGAAAAAGCCACTTAAATACGCCATTTGCACTTACTACGTGCCCAAGCAGCTCAATATACACGAGGCCCATATAACAGTCACTCTAAAGAAAGAACTGCTCATGGAGGTAAAAGCCTAGTAATGATTGATATTCATTCTGCTGAGAAATTTTCACCCCTCTGCAGAAGGTGAAGCAGTTGTATAAGGAGCAAAAAGCCGAAAAAGGTCCAGTAGTCCCAATGGTGAAGTTTATGTCTGGCGAAGAACAGATCACGCTGGACCTGGACACTTCGGAGGAGACCTGGAGCAAAGATGGTTGGAGTCTGTGTCCTCTCTCCTCTTTCTGTGTAAGGAAACTTCTGTTATTTGGGCTGCCCAAAGCTATATGAAGGCTTTATGTGATAGTTCTGTGATTAGTATTGTTGAATGGTTCAGAGTACCAAAAGAAGCACTGGATGACTATAATGGAGGACCAGCAGTCCCAGCCTTTCAACTGCAGCTGAAAATGATTCCTTCTGGCACACCCACTGCTCTTGTCCAGAGAGTGGGATTTGTAGGAGTCACACCTAAAGACAGCTTCGTTACTATCACCAAGGAACCAAGGACAGAGGGTATTATACATTGTCAAAATCCCTTCTAAAATGTTAGTTTTGACTTCTGTTTTCAGCTTTGCCCAGTCAGAGAGTGGAGATGGCAATTACTGAGACAGAGAGTGTAAACAGCAGCAGTAAAGGTATTACACATGTATGTAAGAATGCAGTGGGTCCGAGTCCGGAGTATGAATGTGAGATAATGCTGTGGGCAGCTATATAGTACTACAAAATTATTGTAGTATACTGCTGTATTGGTAGATCCAAAACTGAGTTGGTATAGGAGCATAATTTAAGCATTTTGTCAAGCACTTATGGTTGTTCCTGTATAATGATTGGTTTGATGTTGTACGTACTGCCTGATGACTCATAATCGTCCTCTTTACCATAGAGGCAGCCAGTCATTTGCCAGTGATACCTACTCCAGCTCCTGTCGTCCGTCTAAAGTCCAGGGACATCTCCACGTCTGTCGCATCAAGAGCTCTCAGGAAGAGCTACAAACTTTTCAAAGACAGTGTGGACCCTGACAGTCTTGTGGCAGTGCTCTACAGCAACATGCTGCTTACTCCCGATGAGCGTGAAAGGGCCACACAGAAAACAGAAACAGCCAACCAAAGACTTCAAGTCATTCTAATGGCACTGGAGCGACGCATTTTCTTTTTAGTAGCCTTGAGGCACTAAAGAAGACTCTGGTAATAAATTTTCACATTTTGCTCTTATTTTGATGGGTAAACTTCATAAAATGTTAAAACTTTTACAGTATGGAGACCTAGTCTGGTCAAAGTTGAGCAGCTTGTCCTTGTGATACACTGCCTTTTCAAGGCCACCGGAGGACTGGACTGTCTTGAAATGCTCAAACGCTCTCTCTCCTTCCTGCATATACATGGTTATCATAAAACCCTATATACATTTTGCCATTTTTTTACTCTAGATTTTTTGAATCTGTGCCAGTGTGAGTGTGCCAGTGTGTGTGTGTGTACACAGGAGAAAGAGGAGCTAGTATGTGGAGAGACGTGCTGGCAAACGGCCATCGCTCCAGCCCGCATCCACGACGGAGCACTAAACCAACTCCATTTTAGGGCAAGTCGTCTAACTCCCTTGGTATATACTGTCCAACAATCTGCCTCAACATGCCCCACATTTCATACATACACACACTGCTGTATAATGGACACACGGTCCTGTAGACTATAAAGGGAGATGACTAGTCGTCTTGCCAACATTCCATGGCAAGGCTGTACGCCACAACACAGAAGGCTGTCCATACCAGGCACACACAGGATGTCACAGGTACAAGGTATAACACATGAGCTAATGTATTGTGAGGGTCATTATAGAGGGTGCATGCCCACTCCGTGGGAAAGTAGTACACTTTATATAGGACCATTATAGAGACCCTTTGTGTCTCCAGAGTAGTATGAAACTCACTCTGGGGGAATTTGGGTAGGCAGAGAACACACGATACTAGAATGAACTCTTGTCGAGCAAACCTATATAAGTCACTAGAGGGGACCTCAGAAACACTGTATGTAATGTCCGTCCTTACGTATTGTATATTGAGGCACGGGAGTCATTGGATTCTGCTCATGGATCACATGTATATATATACCTGTAAATTGTACTGCTTTATCAGCTTCTCCTTTATTTTCTGCGCCTTTTTCGAGTCCTTGGCCAACATTTTTTCCTCGTCCGGTGCAAAAATGAGCGATCCACAAAATATACAGGGGCCAGCACCTTCCTGCGTAGTAATGAGAAGATTACGTCGAGAGCTTCACAGGTGGATCTTAGGTACTGTTCACATCACGAATCGAAGAAAGATTTCTCCCGTGACCTATACACCATAATAAATAAGCTTCAAGTTTGTTTGTTTGTTTGACCTTAGAGCAAACAATCCGCCCACACTCGACGCAGTTATTAAATATGCTTCAGGTTTGTTTGTTTGTTTGTTTGTTTGACCTTAGAGCAAACAATCCGCCCACACTCGACACAGTTATTAAATATGCTTCAGGTTTGTTTGTTTGTTTGACCTGAGAGCAAACAATCTGCCCACACTCGACACAGTTATTAAATATGCTTCAGGTTGTTTGTTGTTTGACCTTAGAGCAAACAATCCGCCCACACTCGACGCAGTTATTAAATATGCTTCAGGTTTGTTTGTTTTGTTGTTTGTTTGACCTAGAGCAAAAGCAATCCGCCCACACTCGACACAGTTATTAATATGCTTCAGGTTTTGTTGTTGTTTGACCTGAGAGCAAACAATCTGCCCACACTCGACACAGTTATTAAATATGCTTCAGGTTTGTTTGTTTGTTTGACCTTAGAGCAAACAATCCGCCCACACTCGACGCAGTTATTAAATATGCTTCAGGTTTGTTTGTTTGTTTGTTTGTTTGACCTTAGAGCAAACAATCCGCCCACACTCGACACAGTTATTAAATATGCTTCAGGTTTGTTTGTTTGTTTGACCTGAGAGCAAACAATCTGCCCACACTCGACACAGTTATTAAATATGCTTCAGGTTTGTTTGTTTGTTTGACCTTAGAGCAAACAATCCGCCCACACTCGACGCAGTTATTAAATATGCTTCAGGTTTGTTTGTTTGTTTGTTTGTTTGACCTTAGAGCAAACAATCCGCCCACACTCGACACAGTTATTAAATATGCTTCAGGTTTGTTTGTTTGCGCGATTTTTTCTCCGTACTATTTGTTGTAGACGGTGCTGTCAATACCGTAATGCTTCTAAATAGGTAACCACCGAAATCCGTTCACTTGCATTGAAATACACAGACACAGATACACAGAGGAGCCCCCCCCCCACCAATCTCAGAGTGCTCCTCCACGACTTTCCTCCCGGCAATGTCGAGAGTGACGGCCCCGGTTTCGACGTGACCCAAAACTTCTCTCCCGCAGTTCCTCCTCTCTCTGCACCAGTGCCGCCTTCTCCTGGGGACTCTTCCAGCTAGTGGCGTCCACGTTGAAGAAATCTCGCTCGTCATCTAGTACGTGCGTCCGCTGGGCACTGCACGTGGCATAATACACAACAGTAAGGACGGATAGTAGAAGGAAAAATATACAGTGGATAAATCGAGAACAGGCTAAAAAGTACTGTGGGACAAACAGTGATAGAATTGTGTATTAGTTTGTTTCCTTATGTTCCTTTAAACACTTATTTGTAACTGTAGCATTTGCACTAGAAGTCCATCCAGACAAGCCACTATTTTACAACTGAAGGACATGGGTTTCAAAGTCGACGTTCCAGCTGGTGGCCATCAGTAGCAGAGGTCCAGTGACCATGTACATCCAGGCCAGTCTCAAGGGAGACTATCAGTTTCCAGATGATGGTGTCATTGTCAGTGGAGTCTACTCTCTCTCCCTCTATCCTCCCGTGGAGAAATTTGACAAAAAAGTCACTATCACCCTCCAGCACTGTGCCTGTGTGGATGATGATGATGAAGAAGCAGCACTGTCCTTCTACACTGCCAAAGACACACCACCTTACATCTTTGAGCGTCTACCAGGAGGATCCTTCTCTGAGTCTGGAGAGGCTTCCATCGATGTTAGCCACTTCACTTTGTTCACAGTGTTTGGAAAGAAGCCACTTAAATACGCCATTTGCACTTACTACGTGCCCAAGCAGCTCAATATACACGAGGCCCATATAACAGTCACTCTAAAGAAAGAACTGCTCATGGAGGTAAAAGCCTAGTAATGATTGATATTCATTCTGCTGAGAAATTTTCACCCCTCTGCAGAAGGTGAAGCAGTTGTATAAGGAGCAAAAAGCCGAAAAAGGTCCAGTAGTCCCAATGGTGAAGTTTATGTCTGGCGAAGAACAGATCACGCTGGACCTGGACACTTCGGAGGAGACCTGGAGCAAAGATGGGTGGAGTCTGTGTCCTCTCTCCTCTTTCTGTGTAAGGAAACTTCTGATCGGTTTGTTATTTGGGCTGCCCAAATCTATATGAAGGCTTTATGTGATAGTTCTGTGATTAGTATTGTTGAATGGGTTCAGGTACCAAAAGAAGCACTGGATGACTATAATGGAGGACCAGCAGTCCCAGCCTTTCAACTGCAGCTGAAAATGATTCCTTCTGGCACACCCACTGCTCTTGTCCAGAGAGTGGGATTTGTAGGAGTCACACCTAAAGACAGCTTCGTTACTATCACCAAGGAACCAAGGACAGAGGGTATTATACATTGTCAAAATCCCTTCTAAAATGTTAGTTTTGACTTCTGTTTTCAGCTTTGCCCAGTCAGAGAGTGGAGATGGCAATTACTGAGACAGAGAGTGTAAACAGCAGCAGTAAAGGTATTACACATGTATGTAAGAATGCAGTGGGTCCGAGTCCGGAGTATGAATGTGAGATAATGCTGTGGGCAGCTATATAGTACTACAAAAGTATGTAGTATACTGCTGTATTGGTAGATCCAAAACTGAGTTGGTATAGGAGCATAATTAAGCATTTTGTCAAGCCACTTATGGTTGTTCCTGTATAATGATTGGTTTGATGTTGTACGTACTGCACTGATGACTCATAATCGTCCTCTTTACCATAGAGGCAGCCAGTCATTGCCAGTGATACCTACTCCAGTCCTGTCGTCCGTCTAAAGTCCAGGGACATCTCCACGTCTGTCGCAATCAAGAGCTCTCAGGAAGAGCTACAAACTTTTCAAAGACAGTGGGACCCTGACAGTCTTGTGGCAGTGCTCTACAAGCAACATGCTGCTTACTCCCGATGAGCGTTGAAAGGGCCACACAGAAAACAGAAACAGCCAACCAAAGACTTCAAGTCATTCTAAGGCACT